>JAQQSV010004353.1:0-14853 GCA_028646515.1 Pseudochirops corinnae | reverse complement strand
TTGGGGTGGTGGGTAGGGGACAGACAGGGAGAAAATTTGTAACTCAAAATCTTGTGGAAATGAATGTTGTAAACTAAAAATAAACAAATTTATTTTTTTTAAATGGGGGGAGGGGGGCAATCTCTAATGTGCCCTTCAACTCTAGAACTGGGATCCCATAAGAGAAGAAAGGGCAAGAGGTATGATTAGATACAGAAATTTTAGTTATAGAACACAGAGCTAGAACACTTGTAGGTAAAGATGAGATCAGAGGAAGAGCCATCCTTGGGTGTGGTTGGATTGGAGATAACCTTAAACAATAGCACAATTACAGAGATTTGGAAATGGCTTGTTCCCCAAACATATTCAGATCTCCCCTATCCTAAGAAAACCTCTTCCTGGCCCTGCCACCTACTCAAGCTTTAGTTGAAAATCCAATAACTTTTTCTCAGATCTAATTCTTCTTGCATTTTTTTCAGCATTTGATATTGCTGACTATCGCCCTCCATTTTGACAATTTCTCTGTCTTTGGTTTCCAAGACTTTCTTCAACCAGTCAACAACCATTTATAAAGCATTTACTGTGTGCTGAATATGAATCAGGCAGACAAAAAGGAAAGTCTCTACTTTTAAGGGGGTTACTTTCTAACAGCGGAGGTAGCGTGTGAATGTTTTATATACATATATATATATATATATATATATATATATATATATATACGCATGTATATATATGTGTATGTAGACATATATGTATGTGTACTGATAATCATTTAATATCATATTTTGGCTAAAGTTTGAATTAATTAAAGAGGCTGCTCTGCCTCATTTTACAAAAAAGGTCTCTTTCTATCTCAGCCACTCCAGAGACTAGATAAGTCTGGGAGTAGGATTTAACACATTCATCCAGAGATCATAAATTTCCAATTCAGACCCAGTTTTGTCTTGCTTCTTTGAGTGAGCTGGAAGAACTTATGTCAACAAACCAGAAGAGGCCTACTTTATGGCCCTTAAGGAGGAGACCCTCACCTCTAAGGAATTAACTTGAGTAATGGGACTTTTTCTTATCTTTATATTTTCTGGACATATACCATGTTATGGAATGTTAATAGTAAAGAAAACACAGATATTCTGGATCATAATTTCAATTGAAACTTTGTCATCTCCCTTGTTTTTCTGTGTTTACCATTTATCCAATTAAGAAAATTCCTTTCTCATACAATGATTAAACCATTATGGGGATCATAAATTTGTGTAACTCAGCCACCCCTAATTGAGATGGTCCTTAAATGTACTTAAGCTCTCTCATTCTTTTGTTCCTCAGTCAGGACTCTAGTCCTGCACTCCGTGTATAATTAGTAAAGCTGGCCTTAAGGGAATAATGAATAAATGTTGTAATTTTGTATTACTATTTGTTTGTTTCCTTTAACCAAACCTTTTCTAGAGGTCGACAGTACATAAATATATGTGCACAGGTGGTGCAGTGGATAGAACACCAGCCCCGGAGTCAGGAAGACCTAAGTTCAAATCCAACTTCAGACACTTTTTAGCTGTGTGAACCTGGGCAAGTCACTTCACCCTGTTTGCCTCAGTTTTCTCATCTGCAAAATGAGCTGGAAAAGGAAATGACAAATCACTTCAGGATCTTTGCCAAGAAAACCCCAAATGGGGTCACAAAGAGTCAGATGCAACTGAAACAACTCAACAACAAATGTACAAATATACCTGGGTGTGTATGTGTGTAAATATGTGTGTATACATACATATACCCAATTATATAAATATACATATATGTATCTATCTATACACACATTTATATAAATGTGTATACACAAACACATATACAAGACAGAGTAGATACAAGGCAATGTTGGAGAGGAATAAATCAGCAGGTAGAAGGACCACTAGTTGCTACTTTCCAATTCTCTTCCTGCTCAACAATTCTTTCTTAGTCTCTTCATTCATTCAGCACTGATTTAAAAAATATGTATTACCTTTCTGGGTATAGAAAATCCTTCTGGGACCTGAGTTCTGATCAGAACTCACACTCCTGCCCTTATGGAGGCAGGAACATGGCACTCTGGGAATCATCTTAATCAAGCTGAGAATTGAATCCATGGTAGTTAATGAGAGATCAAATAAGACGTTTTAGAGGGAGACTCCAGGAAGGCCCAGAAAAGCACACTGTAAAACCTGAAGAGGCACACAGGAAATTTTATTGGTAATTTTTTTTCATTTGTTTTTTCTATATCTGTGATAGTAACTTTCTAAGAAGCTCCTGGCAAGGACTCCCCTCTTCTAACTTAGTTCAGTCTCCTTGTCTTAGGAGAGTGGCCTGGACTACTGAGAGGTGGAGGGACTTGCCCAGGGGTCATACAGTCAGTATGTGTCAGATATGGGACTCAGATCTAGGTCTTGCAGACCAAAGCCTCCTCGCTATTCACTCCCCCACTGCAGTCTCTTGACATTACATACAAGAAAAATACAAATAAGCTACAGAGACTTAAATAAGTTGCCTGACCCTCCCCAGGCCTCAGCATCCTCATTTGTAAGAAGAGAGTGTTAATGGGAATGACAACTATTCTCAGAAAGACAAAGACCCAAGTCAATTCTGAGGACTTAACGGTAAAAAATACTATCCATTTCCAGAAAAAAGAATTGATAGAGTCTGAATGCACATCAAAGCATACTTTTCTTTAACTTTATTTTTCTTGGGGTTTTTTAGTCTGTTTTCTTTCACAATATGACTAACATGGAAATGTTTTACATGACTACACATCTATAACCCATATCAAGTTGCTTGCCTTCTCAATGATGGGGGAGAAGATGGAGGAGAGAATTTAGAACTCAAGTTTTTAAAAAAACAAATGTTAAAAATTGTTTTTACATGTAATTGGGGAAAAGGGGTGTGTGTGTGTGTGTGTGTGTGTGTGTGTGTGTGTGTGGTCAAGTCAGATGACCTATGAGGTTTCTTCTGAATCCAGAATTCTAAATTGAGTTCCCTGGCCTTGATATTGGCCTGGCTGCTGAACCCAGGGCTTACAGGTTCTTCTACCCCAGAGGTTCTCAACCTTCCTAATGCTGAGACCCTTTAACATTTGTATGTGGGTGTATCTGCATGTGAGTGGACCTGCCTGGAGACGAACAGAGGAGCGGTGTCTTGGTTCCTAAGACCATCAGAAATATGTGTTTCCCATGGTCTTAGGCGACCCCTGTGACCCCTGTGAAAGGGTCGTTCGACCCCCAAAGGGGCCGCAACCCACAGGTTGAGAACCGCTGTTCTATCCCCTCTGCCACTAAATCCTTAGATAACTATGTTCTTCCCCTCCAATTAGAGTATAATCTCATTGAGAGCAGGGACTTTCTTCTCTATTTGTATTCCAAGAACAAAGTACGGGATGTAGCACATAAAAAACACTGGTAAATGTTTTTTCATTTATTATTCATTTCTACCTTAACTACAGATGATCTTCTGTCCTTACCCTTCGGTTGAAGAAGCTCCCTCATCTGCTCATACTCTTCTTTCCAATCTGATGACTGCAGGGAGCCAGTTCTGTGGCCAAGCTAGGCTTCCCTATCCAGCTCACTCATTTCTGGCTTTGCACCCTCCCCCAATGCTGTCTTACCTCCATGTTCCTTTCATGTACATCAAGATCTATCATGATTTTGTATAAAGAACACTAGACTTGAAGTCATGAGAGTTGGGTTCAAATACTGGCTCTGATGCTTACAAGCTGTCTATCTGAGGATGAGGCCCTTGACTTTTCCGAGCTTTCTCAGATTCCTCATTCATAAGATGAGCACTAACAGTCACAACCTACATACTTCACAAGACTGATAGGAAGTGTTCTGTCAACCTTCAGGAGCTATACAGAGATGCTCTATTAGCTAAGCATCATCTCAGGGAAGCCTCTCCTCACCACTCCAGCCTCTAGCTCCATGCTCTGAAGTCTCACCATCCTCAGATTCTTCTCACACCCACCCCTTGGGACTTAATCCTGCACTCACTCATCAATATCACCAGCCTCTGCTTATGTAGTTCCTAAAGGCTGATAAAGAGCTTTTCTTGTAGTATCCTTGTGATGTAAAGTCTTGTGGGATCTAAAGGGGCGAGTGTCTGGTCTCTCCAAAACTCATGCAATATCCCCGAGGGCAGACACCACCTCTTTTGTTTACCTAACTGAACTAAAAGAGGCCCCAAATCCAATCAGAATTCAATTAATTGCTGAATAAATGAAAAGTATAGACAGCCTTCTATAGGAATGCTCTGGCTCAGTGGTTCCAACCTATATTTTTCCACATCACACCAAAATAATTCTGTAAACTACAACTTAACACTGCCAATGTAAAAATTGCCTTAAGCCTCATATAACTCATTCATTCCTCCATTTATGAAAAGGAAGTGGTAATAAACAGATGAAAGCCAAGCTTGATAGTGACATACAAATCCAACCATGTGAATCAGCAGTCACCCACCTGTAATCAATGCCTACAGACAGGTAAATTACCAATTGGAAGGACATCACACAGGTAGCAGTCCAAAGTCAGCTGTCAAAGGTGAATGTAGCTTTAAGTAACCTCTTGGGGATATGACTAAGGCAAGACCGCTGCTCTCAGATGAGAAACAAAAGTTTGAAAAACAAATTTTTTACAAAAACAAAATGTCAAAAATAGTTTACAAAAACTAAACTAACATACATAAGTTGCAAGGCTACTAGCATTAAAAAAAAAAACCTTTAAGTATTCTCCAGCTAGCACTACAGACAGATTGACTTTTGAAAGGGAGAATTTTGAAATTCATCTCAGTAGTCTGACCATGATAGAAATGAGACGGCATTTGGGACAGCAGAGCCCTTACAGAGGCAGAAGAAAAAGTATATACTCCAGAAGATCTTGGAGCATTTATGCTAATACCAGAGCTCCCTTAAGAAGCTGGCAACCTGAAGCTACTATACCCATTTCCATTCTCACCCTCTGGTAGTCTACAGACCTCTTTATTGATCTCTGCCATAGAGAGCTGCAAAGCCTCAAGCATGAAATCTGCACCACACACCGTAGTCCTCTCAGAAGGACAAAGGCTGTGCCAATTTCTTCTCAAGCTTTTGATCATATCCAAGACAGCTTCAGAAAGTGGAGCCATTTTCCTAAATGGAAAAAAGGGACCGTGTTAATTAAGTTACATTAAGTTTATCCATCAACACATAGTGAATGGAAACAGGAACAGGTAGGATGCAGAAGACAGCAAAGGATTCCTTTACGTTCACTAGTCTTGGTTTTCATTTAATTCAGGGGGAAGAAGGGAGAGAGGAGAGGAAGGTGGCAAAAAGCAATAATTCCCACCCAATCAAATTTTGTCTCCTTTAGTTGGTGTGAGAAAAATCTTTCAGATATAGCTGTCCAGCAGTGTGACTGAAAACAGGTACAAGACACAAGAGAACATATACAACTTTCAGACACATAAAAAGAATTGTGTCAAGTCAGCAAGTCATTGAATTGTGCTGGGCTTCAGTTGCTCCATCTCTGAAATGAGGAAGTTAGGATGGTCTCTGAGGTCCCCACCAGTTTTAGAACTGTTATCTTTGAAGCCTACAGATTTAGTAGAGGTAAGATAGCTTCGCTGACAGCTGTGTGTCCAAGTGGTAGGAGTCATTTTCCTAAGTTCAAATCTGGCCTCAAATACTTTGTAGACCTAAGTGGTCTACATGTAGAGCTACGTGACCATGGACAAGTTACTTCAACCTGTTTGCCTCAGTTTTCTTATCTGTAAAATGAGCTAGAGAAGGAAATAGCAAACCACTCCAGCATCTTTGCCAAGAAAATCCCAAATTTCACAGAGTCAGACATGACTGAAAAATCATTGAACAGAGTATTTTCACAAGGCCTCTGACAATATTCCAAAAATACAGTACTACAACTATCCTGATTCCAGTGCCCAAGAGGGCAGAGACCATGGTGTCAAAGGCAAATAAAAACCTGCCATTAACATACTAAGAAAAACAAAAAAGAACATTATCTTTGTTGTATTGTAGTTTTATTTATTTTGTTAAACATTTCTCAATTAATTTTAATCTGGTTGCTTTGGAATTTTACAAGGCCACAGTTTTGAAGCCTCTAGCAAAAAAAAAAAAAAAAATCAACCCTATTCAGAAATATTTCCTCTCCTTTTCTTTCCTGGTCTCTCTCATGCTGGCATCTGCAATGAGCTTCTACTAAAAAGACTATCAGCAGGAACAAGATAAATCACTTACTTAATCTGGCTCAGTTTCTTCCCAGAACCTACCAGATCTAACACCAAGGACTGTTGAAAGAATCAATTGAGATTAAAGTTTTTGGAAGAACCCCTATGGTGTTAAAGCCCTTTGTATAACACTTTCAATACAGTAAGGCAATCCTTTAATTCCTCCCTAAGTGATTCCCTCTCACACTCCCCACAAATTCTTTTTCAAACTATATTACAGAGGAAATGTACAAATGAATTAGAGATAAGTCACGGTCTCTGCTCTTAAGAATGACTATGAACTGGGTCGGAAAACACACAAAAACTAAATGCATGTGGGACATTAAGAAAAAACACAAATAAAAAAATCACTTAAGGAAGCAAATATACATACATCATGCTGGAAGAAATATATAGTTGGGTTTGGTATAAGCTCAGTACCTTATTTAACTATTGAACTGTAGCTTTTGCACAGTTTGTATCCCTCCTCCTAGGGAGGGATGTTCTCCCCATTATGTCCTCCGTCATTACTCCCATCCTTCAGAATCTGTCACTTCCTTTAAGAATCATCTCAAAGTCTGTCTCCTACAAGATTCCAGATGTCAGGGCCTTGTCCGTGAAACTATCTGCTTTTGTGAATGTGTATAGTGTCTTCCACCTCCTTTTTTCCCCCATTGGAAGGTCTTAGAGGGCAGGAACTGTTTTACTCTTGACTTTGTACCTCAGTAGTTGGCACAGAATGGGTACTTAATAAAAATTTACTGATTTATTCCTTGATTCCAACATTTCCCTTTTTATAGTATCAGCATAATGGAAGGAGAACTGGAATTGAAGGCAGAAGACCCTGCCTAAGTCACTTTCCAGACTCGCTATTTATTGTCAGGGAGACACTGAACCTGTTTCTGCATCTGTAAAATTGGAATATTTTCACTGCCTACTTCACATGAAGTGAAGTGTTTCACACAGGAACATGGTAAAGTAAACACTCTAGCTATCATTATCATTCAACATTATCATTCAACACACGGGCCAAGTTCTACAGAATAATGACAAGTACATTGACATGAAGTTTCTCAGTCTGCTGAGCCTTCTTATCACCATGTCTGTATGAGGTCTGAAGCTGTGGCTAATTCAACAAGTTGGAAGTGATATGTCCCTCAGATTTTCCCATAGCATATTAGGTCTCTCCTTTGGCCCAACATGCTCCACTTTGAATCTGAGTACATATCACAGCATCTTGAGAGTTGAAATCATTCATATAGGAAAAGCATTTCCACTATAACATCCTTAATCAGGGGTCATCCAGCTGCTACTTGGAAATCTCTAAAGATAGAGAACTCACTAATGATAATAGTAATGCTAACAGTATTTATGGAACACTTTAAGGTTTGAAAAATGTTTCATATTTTTTTTTCTCATTTGAGGCTCACAAAAGAGATATGTGAATCCTGCAACTATTTTTCCACAATTTACACCTGAGGAAACTGAGGCTGAAATAGGTTAACCTGCCCAGGGTCACACAGTAAATACCTGAGGCAAGATTTAAACTCAGGTCTTGCTGACTCAAGGTCTATATAGTTAGTAGCTTGTAGAGCAGCTAGGTGGTAAAGAATGGATACAGTGGCAGCTTCAAATCCAGCCTCAGACACTTACTAGCTATGTCACCCTCAGCAAGTCACTTTACCCTATTTG
The DNA here is from genome assembly GCA_028646515.1 of Pseudochirops corinnae. Lineage (NCBI taxonomy): Eukaryota > Metazoa > Chordata > Mammalia > Diprotodontia > Pseudocheiridae > Pseudochirops > Pseudochirops corinnae. The sequence goes on along the minus strand of JAQQSV010004353.1, from coordinate 6,966 downwards.
CCTCAGTTTGCTCATCTGTAAAATAAGCTGAAGAAGGAAATGGCAAACCACTCCAGTATCTCTGCCAAGAAAACCCCAAATGGGGTCACAAAGAATTGGACACAACTAAACAACAAAAACAAAAACTGTCACTTGTACGTTACTTATGGGCAGGGATTATTGCCTTTTCCCATGTTTGCCTCTCTAGGCTACAGAAAGTATCCTTTTTGTTGTAAAAATTATCTTTTGCTGAATAGATACTTTAAAAGCTATATTGAAATGGGGCAAGTAATGTTTTGTTTTTGGACTAGATCTGTGATTTCATTGGCATAAGGAACTCTAAGGCAAAGAAACTCTAGCTACTGGACAAGGGTAAACCAACAGCTTCTCTGCAAATGAATTTTAGGAGTGTGGTCTAGAGCAGAGATGTCAGACAACCAAGGGCCTCATGTGCCTCCCAATACACCTGAGTATGGTCTGATCTAAAATAAAATATAAGTGAGAAATACTTCATATATAATAATGTAATATAATTATTATATGACATATAATAGTAATTATTAGGAAATACTTAAGAAAAATTTTAAATGCAACAAAACATAGATAATATTACATCTTAAAACTCAATCAATACACTGCCTGCAGGATGCTTACATATGGATTTGTGGCCCTGCTTTTGAATTTGACACCACTGACCTAGAACACTAACAGGTTAAGTGAACCATCCAGGGTCACATAGTGTTTATTAAAGGACTTGAATCCAGGTCTTCTTGACACCACCATCCTGCCTTTCTTCTGTACATTTTTGGGGGGCATCTAACTTGCTATTTCATTGATGTAGGTAGGATGTGCTGAAGCCAGCCCAGACAAACTAGTGAGAGCCAACTGTTAAATTTTCAGCGTTAACATTTATACCGCTAAAACACCGCTGATCAGGCCTTAGTTTATTGTCTTGTTAAGAAAGTGAGAGAGAAAATAATGTAGGTTCAACTTAAAAGTGTGTCTGAAACAGCTGAAGTCAGGTAAGACCTAAGCTCACATCCATCCTTAGACATTCCCTAGCGGTGTGACCTTGGGCAAGTCATTTAACCTCTGTTGCCTCGATTTGCTCAACTGCAATATGGGGATAATAGCACCTACTTTTGTAGCTGTGAACATTTAGCACAGTGCCTGGCACACAGTCCCCACTCCCAATACATTTTATTTTCCTTCTAAGAGTTGGTTGTTAAAGCTGATCAAAAACTATTCTGCAACTTGTCCAAGGTGACATGGACAGGATCAGAGGCAGGCTGGCTCTTCATCCCATAGGCCAAACTGATGCTGATGGAGGTAGTGGTGGTGGTAGTAGCAGCAGCAGCAGCAACAGTAGTAGTAGTAGCAGTATTAGCAGTAGTAATAGTAGTAGCAGTAGTAGCAGCAGCAGCAGCAGCAGTAGTAGTAGCAGCAGCAGTAGTAGTAGTAGTAGTAGTAGTAGTAGTAGCAGCAATAGTATAGGGTGTCCCTAAATACATAGGAAATCTCATCATGCATATTTTCAAGAAATGAAATAAATGAAATTTTCAACAATATTTTATTCAATTAGCATAAATTTTAGCCATCACAATTTCATATGGTATAAAAGCTTTCATTAGCTATTAGGGACTATTTTCCATATTAATGACATTAATTTAATTAATTAATAATATTTCCTATGTGTCTCCTATTTCTTCCTTTGTCTTCCTATGAAATCTCATTTATGCTAATTAAATAAAATGTTGAAAATTTCATTTCCTGAAAATATGCATAGTTAATGAGATTTCTTATGTGTCCACACTTTAGGGACACCCTGTAATAGTAGGAGTAGTAGGAGTAGCAGCAGCAGCAGTAGTAGTAATAGTAGTAGTAACAGCAGTATTAGCATCAGTAGTAGTAACAGCAGCAGCAGCAGCAAGTGGCTTTCCCAGCACTTAGCACAGTGCCTGGCATACAGTAGGAGCTTAATAAATGTTTATTGATATGAACAGAATTGCCACCCAGGTCAGGAAGGTAGTAAGTGACAAAGGGCAAGGTTCAGACCAGGGATTTCACTGGGATAGGGGATTCCTCAGTGAGGAAATTTATTCCATCCATGCGAGTGACTTGGGCACCCATGCCCTCCCCTCCCCCACTGCTAGTGTACTCCCCACTACAATACGCAGAGCACAGGGAATAGGGCTCCCTGTGTGACCCTGGTCAAGTCACTTCACCCAGTCTGCCTCAGTTTCCTCATCTATAAAATGGGCTGGAGACAAAAATGCCAAACCGCTCCAGTATCTCTGCCAAGAAAACCCCACATGAGGTCATAACAACGATGACAACTATAACTGTTGGAGGGTCCTCGCGGAGTGGCTCTGCCTCAGTTTCCCCATATGTAATACGGGAATGATACTGACAAGCACCAACACCCCCTCCCCCAGGCCAGGAGTGGGTCTCGAGGCAGCGCATGAAGAGCTCCACAAAGCTCCCCTCATTTTACAGGTGAGGAAGCCAAGGCCCCGACTTGGCCAAAGTCACTGGGCTAGAGAGTGACAGCGGTAGGATTTGAACGCAGGTTCCCGGAGCTGGGCGTAAGAACCCTCGGCCTCCTCCCCGCCCCCCGCGGGCTCACCTGACTAGACCCACGCGGGGCCGCTCGCGCTGCCTCAGCTGCTTCGGCTGCGGCTCCGGGAGATTTAAACTCTGGCTCCGCGAACGGTTGGAAGCCGCGGACAAATCAGAGGCGGCGCCCTCTGACCCGGAAGCGCTAGCGCTGAAGCGCGCCGGGGCGCTGGGACCAGACTGTGCATGCGCTGGGGAGGCGGAGGCGGAGGCGGAGGCGGAGGCGGAGGCGGAGGCGGAGGCGGAGGCGGAGGCGGAGGCGGTGTGGTGTCAGCGGCCCGGGAATTCTCCTCTCCTCCTCTTCCTCTTCTTCCTTCGCCTCTTCCTCTCCTTCTCTGCCTCTTCCTCCCTGACAGCAGCCTAGCGCCTCGAGGTTTGTAGACAGCCTCCTCCTCACTGGAGCTTCACCACCGCCCCGGAAAGTAGGTGCCTTTGTCACCCGCATTTCGCAGGTGAGGAGACAGACCAAAAAGAGGGCATGGGCAGGAGCCATCCTCCCGGCGGCCCCTCCCCCGACCCAGATTGAGGTGGGGACTGTCGCGTTGGGGCCCCTGGCGTCCTGGTTGGGAGGTCTGGGGACCCTCCCCCCTTAATAACAATAATAGCCAGATAATTGTTATGCCTTTTATGTTTATGTAATAACATGTAAACATGTATTTGTATTACATTTATGTAAGTGTACATTTATATAAATTTTTGTATTTATATCATGTATTTACATACATGTTTATGATAGTTATACCAGTTGCCTATAATGTTACATCTATACAAATATAGTGCTTTAAGGTTTGCAGAGAGCACTTTATAAATATTATCTCATTTGACCCTAGCCGCAACCTTGGGAGGGAGGTGCTGTGATTATCCCCATTTTACAGATGAGAAAACTGAGGCAAACAAAAGGTCAGCTTGATTTAACCAGAGTCACACAGCTTATAAGTGACTAAGGATTTGAATTCAGACACTAACCATAGTGACACCTGGCTGCCTGTAGTATCCTAGAGCTAGAGCCAGGAGGGGTCTCAAGGGCTATTTAGTGAAACCTCCCCCCTTATTTTGCAAGTGGGGAAACTGAGGCTTAAAGTCATAAAAACATAAGACTTAGTTCTGGGAGGGGCTTCAGAGACTGTTTGATGGAACCCCTTCATTTTACTGGAACACAACTGAGGCTTAAAATGAGACATTCATATATCTAAGAGCTGGAAGAAACTTCAGAATCCATCTGGTACACCTTTCATTTTACAGAGGAAACCGAGATTTAACAGAGGCTCTCTAGCTTTAGAGCTAAAGTATCTCTTCCGGCTGCCTCATTTTACATAAGAGGAAACCTTAAAAAAACATCTAAGACTCCTATTTCCTCACCTGTAAAATGAGGGGATTGGGCTAGGTGTCTTCTGAGGTCCTTTCCAATTCTAGCTCTAGGCCGAAGGACCACAGTTTTAAATCCAGAAGGGATCTCAGAGATCATCTCATCCATCCACCTATGTTATTTTATTAATTGACAAGCATTTATGTTCTCTTCATCCCATACTCAGTTTAAAAGAAAAAGAAAACTCTCATAACACATATCCACAGACAAGACAAACAGATTCCCACATTATCTCTTTCTGCATCTTGAATATGTCTTCTTGGCGTCAGGAGCTGAGCAGCATGTTTCATCATTAGTCCTCTGAAATAAGGACTGGTTGTTATGTTGATCAGAATTCTTACATCTTTCATAGTTGTCTTTATGATGTTGCTAATGTATAAATTCTGTTACTGGTCACTTCATTCTACATCAGTTCATACAAGTCTTCACAATTTTCACTAAAACCAACCCTTTCATCATTTCTTATTACATAATCTGTTCTCTCATTGTTATTTCATTCCATAATCTGTTCATTCATTCCCAAGTTGATGGGGACCTCTTAGTTTCCAATTCTTTGCCTCTGCAGAGAGAGCTATAGATACTTTTATACATACGGGTCCTTTTCCTTTTTCTTTCATCCAAATTGATTTCCAGAATGTCTGGACTAAGTCACTGTTACGCCAGTAGTGCATTAATATGCCTATTTTCCTTCAGCCCCTCCACCACAGTGGTTTTCTTTTTTTGTTGTATTTATCAACCTGGGGAACCTCAGGGTTACTTTGTCTTTCTCCAATTACTAGTGATTTGCAGCATTTTTCCATATGGTTGTTGATAGCTTCAGTGTCTTTCTTTTAGAAGTTCCTGTTCACATGTTTTGACCATTTCTCAGTTGAAGCATGACTCTTATTCTTATGAATTTGAGGCAATACCTTTTATGTCTTTTAATTCAGAGCTTTATCAAAGAACTTTGCTGTTGACTCTTTCCCTTCTACTTTTAGCTTCATTGGTTTTATATGTGCAAAAAATTTTAAATTTTATGTAATCAAAATCATCTGTTTTATCTTTCACCTACTTTATCTCTTATTTGGTCATGAACTCTTCCACATTGACAATTCTAAAAGAACATTTCTAACTTAATCCTCTAAGTTTATGACATCATCCTTTTATAGCTAGGTCATGTATCCATTTAGGAGTAATCTTTTTTGTGTGCCTTGGTTTACCTTTATTTCTCATAGAACATGACCAAGAAGAGAGGTCTGAGTTTCCCCAAAAAAAATTAGCTGGAGGCATCTGAAATGTTATCAACTACTATGGATCATGCTACAAGTTTCTTGTCATCCAAGTGTTCTGAGACCAGATGCTTTTCCCCAGAGAGCAAGCCTATAGTAACCAGAATGTTCTCAGAGTGTGTGTCTCCAGCCACAAATATCTTGTCCTCTGAGTGTTATATAGTTATGCTGACATTCTTTTTTCCTCCTCCTTCCTGGAGATGCGAGGTCCACAGGCATTTCACGTTGCACACATTTTCCAAATGCATCTACCAGTTGGAGTGACATTTTATTTTCCTCTCTCACTTCCGCCCTGCACATGAAAGATCCTCAGGGATTGCCCCCTGATTTTACAGATGAAGAAACTAAGGCCCACTTGCCCAGGGTCACAGGGGTAAGTGGGAGTGAATGGGGACAGACCCATGATTTCATTGGTCTAAAAGTTGGTATAGCTGCCAGCACACATTAGCACTGTCTCTGCCTTGTCTTAGAGAACTAAATTACCTAGAGCACTAAAAGGTCTGGGGACTTGCCTAGGGGTATATAGCCAGCATCTGTGTGTGTGTGTACATGCACATGCATACACTGTGCCCCTGTTTCTCTGGCAGTGGCCAGACTAAGCTGCAGGCCAAGATTCTTCCCTTTGTACCACAATACCTTATCTGTTTCCAGGACTTCTGTTTACTCATTGATAAGGATGAAAAAAATGAACCAAGTGATGCTTTAAAGTACTTTTCTTGGCCAAGATGGTGGCATAGGAGCAGCAAGGTACGGCAACTCTCACGTGGCCACCTCGAATACCCATAAAATATGAATCTAAACAAATTTTAGGGCTCTCAGATGCAAACAAATATATTTCCCACTGAAGGCAGTTTGGCTAGAAGGGACCGTCTCAGCACTGGGAGCCGAAACTAGCCCAGCCTAAAACCACAGTTTGGCCTCAGGGGTGGCTGGACAAGCCAAGCTGAGCCAGAGCTGGAGCTTCAGGAGAGTGGATTAGTGGCAGCTGTGGCAGTTTCCAGAATTATCAAGCCATAAGAAAAAAGGACTAAGTGAAAGGTCAGTGGATCTTGGCTAAAATTGGGGGAGAAAAGCGGGTAGGCCACACTGCCTCCAGGGCAAGGAAGTGGCAGAAGCAGAGGCCCTGCAACCACCTCCAAGTAGCTGCTTCAGAGCTCCCAGCCTGCAGACTGCAGGGGGGGGGCCAAGCAATCATTCAGAGGCCAAGTGCTCTTGAGTTGAGCGGCCTGGATCTGGATTGTGGTCTTGGGTGGTGGGCCTGGGGTACATTTTCAGTGAGCCAAAGTTTGTGGGGGCTGCAAAAAAAATGACAGTCCCCTAATAGCTCTGGCAGCTGGGGAGACCCCAGTGATTTGGGACAGAGCTTTCTCCTCTGGAAGCAGAGTTCCACAGAGCTAAAAAATTATTGACTGGCCAACATGAACAGGCAAAGGAAGCAAAGTAAGAACAGCAACCAAACTCTAGATTCCTTCTTTGGGGACAAAAAGGATCAAAGCATGGAACGGGAGGAAGACAACACAGTCAGAACTCCTGCACCAAAAGCTTCTAAGGAACATGAAGACTGCCTAAAAGCCATACATCAGCTTAAGAAGGATTTTGAAAACCAAATGAGAGAAGTGGAGGAAAAATTGGGAAGAGGAATAAGAATGATGCAAGAAAATCATGAAAAGAGAGTCAACAACCTGACTGAAGAAAATAACACCTTAAAAAATAGATTAAATCAAATGGCAAAAGAGG
>JAQQSV010004352.1:0-14853 GCA_028646515.1 Pseudochirops corinnae | reverse complement strand
GGGGAAGATGATGAGAGGGGGGAGGATGGAGGGGAGGGCAAGTTGGGGGGGAGGGTTGTTGGAAGCTCTTGGTTCTGTAAAGGGACAGGGACAAAGTAGAGAATAGAAAAAGTGGGGGGTGGTATAGGAAGGAGGGAAATACAGTCAGTCCTTCACAATATGTCTGTTGTAGAGATGTTCTGCATAACTACGCACGTACAGCCTGTATTGAATTCCTTGTCTTTCTAGTGGGGGTGGGTGATGAGGGAGGAAGAGAAAGAATCTAGAATTTAAAGTTCTAAAATCAGATGTTAAGATATATATGTATGATTTTTTAAAAACTGCTAAAAAATAAATTTGGGGCCTGCTATCTGGTCTTCAATAAAAATAAGTAAAACATCTTCTTTCAATACATAGTTAGTTTTTAGTTAATGTAATGTTAGCTGACCTAAAGCAGTCTAATTCTCTTATTCATTTTAATTAACTCCTGGATAAGGGTTTATCTAAGTGAGGTTAAAAATATATTAATGCCCCAAACAGGTAATTAACAATATAAAATTAACTCAAAGGTGATTGGAAAGATATTAGCTTTCTATTATGTTTCCTTAAATAGAATTTGAATATTATATAATATATAATTAAGAAAAGGAAAACATGTGGATTGATTTAAGACTATATGCTTTATTTAACTCTAAATATTAGTACCAAATTTTAACTCTGGGACTTTTGCTTTATTTGTTGGTGAAAATTTAAACTATGATATGTTCAGGAAAGGAGATAATTTGATCACAAAATAAGAATGAAGGATAATAGATGGATAATCTGAGTGGTACCTTGGTGCTTTCTGAGATATTCTTTAAAAGGGTGGGTGGGGTATTGGTGAGGTACTGGAGGCCCCCTATGGAAGGGTTATGGGAAACATGGAGAAGACTCAGACTAGACAAGTAAACTTGGAGGTTTTTTGAGTTATATCAGTGAAAAAAGTATCTGTGTCAGAGAAATATAGGGCCCAATGAGGTACCAAAGCAGATTAGTAGACTTTTCACCTTCATTATACATTATTCTCCTTCTTGCAGTCTGGTCAAACCAGATTGTAAATTGCCCTTTTTATATATCATTCTCTTCCATCTCTGAGACTTTGTCATCATCCACCACTGGAAAGCTCTTGCTTGTCATAAAATTTTTTAGTTCCTTCAACAATCAGTCCAATGACCACCTTCTACCCTAAATCTTTCCTGACTCTTGCCCACCAATGGCTCACCTCACTCTATCAACTACTTTGCATTTCAACTACCTTTCATTATTTTGCATGTATTCAGCATACATTTATATTGCATATTCTTAGATATATAAATATTTTCTCTCCTCAGATATCTTCTCCCTGAGAGAAGAGGCAGCTTCATTTTTTGTTTTTGTTTTTCTTTCTCCAACACTAACCTATCACAATGACTGGCACACATTAGGTTCTTAATAAATACCCATTTCTTGATTGATTGCCAAAAATATTTACGCCAAAATTATCAAAGCTGCCTAGAGAGTGTTTCAAAAAAGAATAAAGTAACCAAAAAAGTGCACTTCTAAATAGCATTAGTTGAATCTTTATTAGCTCTTCTCATCATATCGCCATTAAAAGGACTTTCTTTTTTTTGAAGTTGCTTTCAAATCTATTGAAGTTTTCTGGATCAAGTTGAAATTAGCACAAAATGCTTTTTCACAGGCAGTTGACCATAAACCATGTCTGGAATGCTTAAACCTCATTTCTGTCTCTTGGAATCCTTCACTTCCTTCATTGTGTAATTTGAATGCAATATTCTTTTATTTTAAGTAATTTTATTGGTCAATTGTGTTTTGACATTGCAAACTTTTATAGATTCACTCATTTTATGAAGGGCTCTTTTGCTACAAAGCAAAAAGAAAAAAGAGTGCATAATACTGTGATTTCATCTGAAATGGAATGCAGCATTTCATAACTTGAAATTCCCTCTACGTCTCCATGAAAAAAAAAAACCAACAAGAACCCTACCCTCCCTCCCAAAAACAACACTATATCTTCTCTCCCTCCAGTTCAATTAAGGGGAATAAGAAAAGAAAAACAAATTTCTTTTTCCAATATGCCCAGACAAGCAAAATAAATTCCCTCAATATCTGCATATGAATTATTTATTATTATTTATTTTATTATTATTAATTAATTTGCATCTAAGCTCATCACCTCTCTGTAATTGATAGCATTTTTAATCAGTCCTCAGAACCATAAATGATCATTATATTGAATAGAGTTCTCAGAGCTTTTTCAAAGTTACTTTTTCCCCTTGTTATCCAGGTCGAAAGAAATGAATTGCTTAGTAACTTTCATGTATGATTTAAAAATTCTTTTTAGAATGATTGTACCTATTTTCAGGTAAATCAGTAAAATAGTAAATATACAAAGAACCATTTAAAAACACAATAAAATAAATAAACTATTAACTAATTTGATTTTTAGAAGAGGAAAATCAAATGACCAATATCAATTTTTTTTTTAAAAAAAGATTAATTCACAACAAATGAAAAAAGAATAAAGGATAGACTTGGAAACTATTTTGCCCAACTACATGTCAATAAACTCAACAACTGAAATGAAATAAATGAATAGTTACAAAAAAAATAAAAAATAAAAATTAGCAGAACAAGAAATAGAGAATTTAAGAAAGCTAATTTCAGAGGAAGAAATATAAAAAGCCATAAATAAACTTTCAAAGAAGGAAAATGGATGCATAAATGAATTACATCAAACATTCAAATAACTTACCCCAATATTATATAAATAGTTTGTCAAAATAGCAAAAGTAGAGATCTCATCAATTTTCTTCTATGACACAGATATATTGTTGATACACAAACCAAGAAAAATAAAAGCAGAAGAAAACTGTAGATCATACCCCTAATGAACATAGATAACATTCAAAAAAATTATCAATGAAACTAAAACAATACGTCAAAAAGATTTTACACTACAGCCAGTTCAGGTCTATACCAGTAATGTCGGGCTAGTTTTATATTAGGAAATTTACAATTAACCATATAGATAATAATATCAACAAAAGTCATATAATTAATCAATTGATTCAGGAACACCTTTTGACAAAACCCAACAATCATTTTGGTTAAAAAACCCTAGAAAACATAGGAATAAATGGATCTTTCCTTAAAATGACAAATAGTATATATTTAAAATCAAGAGTTATAATTATCTGTAACAGTGGTTATCTAGAATTCTTTGTAATACATTCAGTGGTGAAACAAGAATGTTGATTGTCACTTTTTCTATCTGACAGAGTACTAAAAAAGCTAGCTATAGCAATAAAATAAGAAAGAATTGAGGATATAAGCATAAGGAAAGAAGAAACACAGTTCTCCTTTTTATAAGTGCTACCTTCCATGCTGCCCTCCCCCAATAGAATATAAGCTCCTTAAATAGAGACAATTTTATTTTTGTCTTTTTATTCCCAGTGTAACCCTTGATAAATGTTTGTTAAATCATATTTCATTGCAATGAATTACATTAATTTGAATTGTGGGATGTCAAAAACTCATTTGTCTCAAAGTTTCAAATATTGTTGCTTTCTTTTCTAGTGCACATTAAGGAATGAGATGAGTTTGCCAATCTTCAAAAAAAAAGGGAATCAGAAGAATTTGAGTTACTTTACAGAAATAATGAGTTCTAAATCAAAAAGTTGATGAATACTGTGGCAATCTTGTTTCTGAGCTTATTAGGCAATATTGGTAATGTAGAAGGTACCTAGGCACTCAATATATATCTATATCAATACCTCTCTCTCTCTCTCTCTCAATTCCATAATGCCTCTGCATTTTTTAAAATGACTCTTATCAAGTCATTATTTTGAAATTTTGAATATTAACCCATTCTCTACTTTAGCAATGTGAATAATAACTCCCTAACTCTAAAAGTTAATACTATCTAGTGTTTCTTAGATTCCTGTATTTTTTCCCCTATGTCTGAGTTGGGGAAACATTTCCTCATGTTAAAGAAGATAGCTATCTAATGATGTTTCCTTTCTCACTTTATCTGGTGTCTTTTGAACTTCATTTCAATTTAAATCAATAATATTTATTGGGGGGGTGGAGTCAAGATGACAGCTTAGAAGCAGGAGAACTCTGTAGCTCACCTCATAACCACCTCAAACACCTACAAAATATGATCCTAAACAAATTTTAGAGCTCCAGAACCCACAAAATGACAGAGCAACAAAGCTATTGCTGAAGGCAGCCCAGCAGGCAGATGGGAAGGGGTTCATTGCAGCCCGCTGGGAGCCCACACCAGCACTGCATGACTCTGTGGCTGTAACCCTAGGTCAGCCAGAACAAGACATGGCTGTAGTTTTCAGGAGAGTGGATCACTGGCAGCTGTGGTGGTTTCCAGAATTATCAACCCATAAGAAACAAGAACAAAGTGAAAGGTCAGTGGAACTCAGCTAAATGTGGGAGAGAGAGTCCGGCCGTGTTCCTCCAGGGAGAGAAGCAGCAGTGGTGGCCCTGAAGCCACTTCCACACGGCTGCTTCAGAACTCCCGGCCTGCAAATTGCAGGGGGGGGGGGGGGAGGGCCGAGTGATAATTCAGAAGCTAAGTGCTTTTGCTTTAGCCTGCTTGGATCAGGATCACTGTCTTAGGTGGTGGTCATGAGGTGCATTTTCAGTGAGCCAAAGCTGGTGGGTGCGTCAGAGATGGTGGCCTCCTAATAGCTTTGGCAGCTGTGAAATTTGGGACAAAACTCTGCCCTCTGGAAGCAGAGTTCTACTGAACCCAAAAGTCAAATAATTGACTGGCAACGTGAGCAGGCAAAGGAAGCAAAGTAACCACAACAATCCTACTTTAGATTCCTTTTTTGGTGACAAAAAGGATCAAACCATGGAATGGGAGGAAGACAAAACAGTCAGAACTCCCGCACAAAAAACTTCTAAGAAAAATGTAAACTTATTACAAGCCATGGAAGAACTTAAGAAGAATTTTGAAAACCAAATAAGAGAAGAGGAGGAAAAATTGGGAAGAGAAATGAGAATGATGCAAGAAAATCATGAAAAGAGAGTCAACAATCAGACTGAAGAAATTAACACCCTAAAAATTAGATTAAATCAAATGGCAAAAGAGGCCCAAAAAGCCAATGAGGAGAAGAATGCTTGAAAAAGTCCAATTTGCCAGAAGGAAAAAGAATCTCTAAAGCTTTCTGAAGAGAATAATTCCTTCAGAATTAGAGTGGAGCAAATGGAAGCTAATGACTTTATGAGAAATCAAGATACCATTAAACAGATCCAAACAAATGAAAAAATAGAAGACAATGTGAAATATTTCCTTGAAAAAACCACTGACCTGGCAAACAGATCCAGGAGAGACAATTTAAAAATTATTGGACTACCCGAAAGCCATGATCAAAAAAAGAACTTAGAAAGCATCCTTCAAGAAATTCTCAAGAAAAATTGCCCTAATATTTTAGAACCAGAGGGCAAAATAGAACTTGAAAGAATTCACGGATCACCTCTTGAAAAAGATTCCAAAAAGAAAACTCCTAGGAATGTTAAAGCCAGGTTCTGGAGTTCCCAGATCAAGGAATTTTTGAAAATATTACAAGCTTCCAAGAAGAAACAATATGAATATTGTGGAAACACAATCAGGATAACCCAGGATCTAGCAGCTTCTATATTAAGGGATCAAAGTGCCTGGAATATGATATTCCTGAGATCAAGGGAGCTAGGTTTAAAACTAAGAAACACCTACCCAGAAAAACTGAGAAATATTCCAGGGGTAAATGTGATCATTCAATGAGGTGGAGGACTTCCAAGAATTCTTGATGAAAAAACCAGAACTGAATAGAAAATATGACATTAAAATACAAGAAGCATGAGAAGGTAAACATGGAAAAGAATTCATCAGGAATTTATCCAAGTTGAACTATTTACATGCCAACATGGAAAAATGATAACTGTAACTTATGAAACTTTTTTCAGTATGAGGATGATTGAAGGAAATATAAATGTATATACATACACATATGTCTGTATAAGAGGGTATATATGTATAGGAATACATATGTGAGTGTGTGTATAAATGTGTACATTGACATAAGGCACAGGATCAATTGAATAGGATGGGATAATATTTTAAAAGGTGAAATTGAGAGGTGGGAGAGGAATAATATCAGAGGAGACAGGGAGAGACAGAATGGTGTTAATCCTCTCATATAGAAGGGGCAAGGGATATCTGTGACAAAGGAGGGGAAGAACAAGAAGGCAAAAGGGAATGGGTCAACCTTACTCTCATTGAATTTGGCTTAGGGAATGAATGACATACACTCTAAATTGGGTATCTTGGCCTACAAGAGAGTAGGGGGAAGGGTATGAGAGGGAGGAGGATAGAGGAGCAGGCAGCATGGGGTCAGGAGGGTGGTTAGAAGCACTCACTTCTGTAATAGAACAGGGACAAAATAGAGAATAGAACAAGTGGGGAGCAAGGTAGGATGGAGGGAAATATAGCCAGGCCTTCATAATATGTCCATTGTGGAGATGTTCTGTGTAACTAACATACATGGCCTATATTCAATTGCTTTTCTTTCCTGTGGTCATAGGTGATGAGGGAGGAGGGGAAAGAATTTGGAATTTAAAGTTCTAAAATCAAATGTTATGTATAATAATATATGTGTACGTATATATGTATATGTATATATATATATATATATATATATATACTTATTATTATTATCATTATTATTCTTTACATGCAACTGGGAAATAAGACATATAGGCACAGGGGTAGGGAGATTCATCTTGCCCTACCCGGAAAGTTAGAGGGGTGGTGGGGAAGCATATAGCAGATAGCAGATTGGGGCAGGGGGTATACAGTGGGATCACTGTTTTGTAGTAGTTAGTAGGGGAAAGGCAGGGAGAAAATTTGTAACTCAAAATCTCATGATGATAGAAGGGAGGGCAGATTGGGGGGGAAGGTAGTTAGAAGCACACACTTTTGAAAAGGGACAGGGCCAAAATAGAAAATAGTACAAGTGGGAGGTAGGATAGGAGGGAGGGAAATATAGTTAGTCATTCACAATATAACTACTATGGAAATGATTTGGGCAATTACACATGTACAACCTATATTGGATTGCTTATCTTCCCAGTAACAGTGGGTGACAAGGGAAGAAGAGAAATAATCCGGAATTCAAAGTTTTAAAATCAAAAGTTTTTTTGAAAATTGTTGTTTTTTTTTTACATGCAACTGTGAAATAAGATATACAGGTACTGGAGTATGGAGATCCATCTTGCCCTACCAGAAAGTCAGAGGGGGCATAGGGGAGGATGTCAGAGAAAGCAGATTGGAGGAGTGGGTATTCAGTGGGATTGCTGTTTTGGGCTGGTGGGTAGGGGAAAGACAGAGAGAAAATTTGTAACCAAAAATCTTGTGGAAATGAATGATATAAACTAAAAATAAGCATAAAATTTAAATAAAAAAGAAAAAAGAAAACAAAGTAAAATTCTTTTCCTTATGGAGCTCACAGTCCTTAATGGCAAACAAAATTTGCATATTTATTTATGATGGCAAAGGTAACTTCATCTCACTGAAACGAAAAAAACCTCACAACTAAATAGTTTTAATGTTCAAATATTTTAATTAATTGCATACTTTCCCCCCTCCCCCCTGACATATACCTTTTTATGCTGTCCTTTCACTGTATATCTTCCTGGAGTTTTAAACTAGTGACTAAACCAATCAAACACCATTTTGGGATTATGACAATATAGCTGTTGGCAAGTAATTTTTTTCTCTTTACTTTAATTACTTTAAAAGCAGCAGCAGTTGAAACAAGGGAGGGAAAGACATATAAAAGAGAATACAATGAAAAAGTTAAAGTAAGAATCAAAATAGTCCAAGTCATTTACAATATTTTCTGTTTTTTTCAAAATTCCTTCAAATGAAAACTGACCCAATTTTTTTTTTATAGGCTTGACATTTCAAACATGAGAAGATGAATATAAAAGAGACAAGGGGAACAGATGTCAGGCTAGTATTTCTCAATTAGTTAAAAAGAACTGATTAAGCATCTAGTGGGTGTAAACCACATACCAGGCATGATTAGTGATGCACAAGAAATAGAAAATACAGGTTGTCTTCTTATAGAATTAACACTCAATCAAATATTTTATTTCAATATTTGGTGTTTCATCAGGGTGCAAAATTGTAATATTTAATTACCTATATCCATGTTAATTCCTCCCAAAAGAAAGTAAACTTTCTGAGGCCAGTATTATTTTGTTTTAACATTTGTATCCCCAGTAATTGCACAATGCTTGGCATAAAGCAGACATTTAATATGCTCTGTTGAAGGAATGACATCAGTTTTTCATTTTGAAACAAAAGATATGCTAAAAAGTGGAGCATGCAATAAAGTCTTATAGGATTTAACAAAATGCCATATCTTAAATTATGTTCCCACAGAAATACTATGATTCTCTTATTCAAGAACCAGACTAGCTACCCTCAAGATTTCATTAATAAAAGTTTGCATGTGAGGTTGATTATTTTTTTTTTATCCACAGAAATTCCAGAAACATGGAGACATTCCAATCAATGACAGTGTATGTGCTTCATAGTTTTTGTCTACTAACATTCGATAACGTCTGACAGAGTCATGCCTAAGGGAATGTAGGAGACCCAGAGATGATGCCAAGGTTACAGCTGTCACTGTTTTTGAGAAATACAATCACTTTCACTGTTTCTTTCAGTATTTTATAGACCCAAAACCTTCATTCACTTTCAGAATAAGCCTGAAAAGTAATCCTCCTCTGGAGACATATAAAACACATGAGAATAACAAACAACATTCACACAGGAGAAGTCATTTAGGTAACTAGACTCTACAGATTCATCTGATTCTGTCTTAAACAACTCTTATTTGGCTTTCTTCTGCTTCCTCATTCCAACAAAAGCTGTTCTCCAACTCTAATACAGTTGGTCACTCAGAAAAATAGCACCAACACTGGGTAGCATTTATATGCTACCTCTATAGGAAGCCACCAGGAGGGGGAAAAACTAGTACCCATTAAAAGATTTGAACAGCAATTATTGTCTTCCCACCCCCAAAGATGAACTGTCCTGGCTCTACTTAAGGTAACTATTCAAGAAGTCTGTACACAGATAAAATAACGGATCTTTCAAAATCAATTAAACAATGATTATTTTTTCAGCCATTGCTATATGACAGACACTATGATAGATGCTGGGGATACAAATACAAAGACAGGAAGAATTCCTACTCACAAGCAGTTTCCATTCTAATGAAAATAACAATCTAAAAATTAATGTAAATGAGTAGAGGAAATAAATATAAAATAGTTAAATACAGTTAATATGAAAGAGAGAGACAGAGACAGAGAGAGAGAGGAAAACTTCATGTAGGTAGTACTTAAAATATCTTGAAGGAAAGAGAGTGATTCAATGAGGTGGAAAAGTGGAGAGAACATCTCAGGCATGGGGAATGACCTTTTCTTGAAAATTAAAAAACAAAACGTAATCCTCAATCTAACTAGTAATAAGAATATAGCATGATATAATGTGAGGTAAAATTATATGACATGACAACATAGCACAGAATAGCATAACACAACAGAAAATTAAAATAATACAAAGTAGAAGAGTCCATAGTATCTTTGGTCACCATCATTCACAAACTGGGGTTGGGTATCTACATTGTGGAGGACAATCTTAGCACTTGTTTGGAACCCCTCCTGAGAACTCTTTACTCCCAATTTCAGAAAATCTGTCTCAGACCAGGTAATTGCCAAAACAAATAGACTTCACCTTATGAGGGCTGATGTCCTGGTGTAGAAGTTTTATAAATACATTTCAGCTTCCACTGCTTAAAAATGCTCCTCTAATGACATGTAGTTATCAAGTAAACAATTCATTTTTCTTTTAAATGAGCATTCAGACTGCAGAAATGGAAAGCTAATGAATTTTCCTGCTGCCAAATAGAATTTCCATGTGATTTGAAGGGCTTTTTTTGAATTCCTCTTTATTTACTTGGATTATCTAATTTGGACCAAAAATATTTACAGGGCTAGAACCCTTGTGAATCATAAAGGCCCTGCTTTTTTGCTTGTCTTGATAATCTATGTTTCAACACCTCAAATAAAAAATCTCCACCCCCCTCCAAAATTGAGAATAATAATAAGAATATTGATATGTGCTACTGAGATTGGTAAAGAGCTGTATATATTCTTATCTTGTTTGGTCTTCATAATACTGAGCTAAACACTATTATTACTGCCATTTTACAGAAGAGAAAATTGAGACAGACAGTGCTTAACTGACTTGCTCAGAGTCACACAGCCACTAAATATCTGAGCAAGAATTCAAGGTCAGCATCTTCCTGACTCCTGTAATGGTAATTAAATTAAATTTGAAGACTCCTTTTTGTTATGTCAAGTAAGTAGGTACTTAGCCTTTAGTCCAGCCTCTGTTAAAGAAGCATAGGGTGTGAACTCTGTCTCCTGTTGCTGACATAACAGGAAGGGTTTGGCTGAAACAGAAAGCCAATGCTGTGTGTGTGTATATAAGAATAGCCCCAGAGAGGCAGAATTAGAATTTTTCTCTTGGTGGGCTCCTGGTGGAAGAAGCAGAATTTTTCTCCTAGCAAGCTACTGGTGGAAGAATCATGGAGATTGAAGGCAGCTGAGAAAGAGAGAGAGACAGAGACAGAGAGAGAGAAAGAGAGAGAGAGAGAGAGAAGTTTCTCTTGCAGCATCTGAAAGATGGGCAGCTACAGCTGACTGAAAACTGAGTTGGAGTTTTCTTGAGACCAGAATCTGGTGAAGGCTGAAGTTGCTGCCAGGAGAGCTGCCTGGAAGACCAAAGTTGTTGTTGTCACCTGGAAGACTGAAGAAGAATGACCAGGATGCTAATACTTTCTTTGTTTGGGGCTTGGTTGATCCTTGAGTTCCTGGTCACAGAAATTGTGAAGGTTTCGAGATGTGCTGGATCCTGTAAACTTCAGTGTAGCAGGAACTGCCCAGAGGGCTGAACAAGGACCTACAAGCTGTCTGCCTCTGAATCCTGGTGACTGTTTGGTGGATTCAGGTAGGAGCTGGGACCATGGAAGGGTATCCAGAAATCTGAGAGACCACCCCAAGTCAAGATGAAGAAAAGACCTCTCTTTGGATATTGAATGCTGTGATGAAATTGAAGTTTACTGGAGACCAAGGGGTGAAGGGTTTATGTAATTTTCTAATGATTGTATTTAGTGATTAGCAATACTTAGTAATTGGTTGCTAGATAAATGACTAATTAAGTTAACCTATCATTGCCTCATGAGTGAGGCAATTGTATTTTGTATTTTGAGGTGACTGAATGACTGAATAAGGAGGCAAATTTCCTTAGGGATACCAGATGATTGTTCTTTTGTTCTTTGTTCTAAATACTGTGACCACTTTGGTGAAAACCATGTGGCCATTTTAATGATAAGCTGCTGTGAACACTATATTGTGATTTCCTGTGATAAGATATAATGTTGTGAATATTATATTGTGATTTGTTGTGAATGTTTGCCTTGATTTCTTATGGAATAAATGGAGTGTTCACTATACTGTGTAATAAGAACCTTAAAAAGCTGTTCACAGTAGCATTCTTTTGGGAAGCTGCTTGTGCATGGCATTACAACTCCAAAGTCTGAGATTCTGTTTACTAAAATGCATATTATCATGAAATGAAAAAGACAAATTCTAAAAATGAATATGTATATTATTAAAAATTTATTAAGTATGAGAGGAAATGGGGAGTGCTATTTGAATTTGATAGGGTATTTTAAAGAAAATTTTATGTACCCTCATTCCCAAACTTATTTGTTTTAGTAAGAAAATCATCTATGGCAAAATTGCTCAATTATAATATACTAGGACTAGGCAATGAAACTATGTGTAAAATGTTTTTAAACCTTAAAATATAAAAGAAACTTTAATCAATTAAATTTATTATTATTTGTAGTAGTAGCAGCAGCAGCAGTACTCCTACTACTACTACTACTATACTACTCCTACAGTAGGATTTGAAAAGAAAATGAATCCTTTCTCATTTGAGAGAGAGTCCCAAGCATAACAGAAATCATTTGCCAAATTTCTTGATTAGAAATGAATGGATGGATGCTGTTGTTTGTCCTTTGTTCTCAAAGAGGTTCAATGGTATAAGGATGGTGATATTTTGACTTGCAAATAATTTGGATTTAAGTGAAGCAGGGCTATGGATGGATAGTTAGATGGATGGATGGATGGATGGATGGAAAGATAAACGAAAAATATTTATTAAGGACTTGCAACTTATCAATGCTGTGCTAAGTGCTGGAGACATAAATGCAAAACTAAATACTGAAAAGGACCTACAGCCCCTGCCTTCAAGGAACTTACATTCCAAAAGGGAGACAGCAGAGAAAATGTTGTTCAAGGAAGTATAAGATAAAAACCTGGTAGCTATAACACAGAGTACATTGACATTCTAAGGTAATGTTGATTTGAGATTATTGTATTGTTGATTTGACTGTAGTCCTAAGAGTAAGAGGTGAAAAGTATGTAGGAAAAAATTTTTAGGGAATCACATTTAAGTGAATGATATAGGTACACCCATCTCTGTAATGATACTAAGAAATACAAAAAGATGTAAGACTTTACATGAGGTTTACAATCACTGATCAGTCATAGAACTAGTAATTAACTATAGAAATTTCAATATGCTATTAGGTGCTGAAGATAGACAGAACCAATGGTGTGCTGGAACTAGCTCAAACTGGCTTAAGAGAGATGATAATTAAATTTGTAGTATGAGCTTACATTTCAGTTATTTGGCAGAAACAACAAATCAGGAATTGATATGTTGTTTTATTCATTGTCTCAACCTAAGAAAGAGACAGATGACAAAAAGATTAATAATTCAGATTATACTTACTGTATTATTAGTATATATATATAAAATTTTGGAGTGGGGCATAGAGAGAGCTGATTGTTAACAATTTATTAACATACCACTGAACAGAGCACAAGTTGGGTACTTGCTGAAACACAAACTAATGTAAGACATTGTTACCATGAAGTTATCAAATTTATACTCAAATTGGAAAACATAGCATATAAAGAATAACAAAACTATGAAATAATACAGGATAAATTAAATGAAGCAATGCAGAATAGTTAAAAGAGCTATGGTGAAAGATTCCAAGAATTTGGGATTACATCTTGGCTCTGCAAGGACTATGGACAAGCTACTGCATTTCTCTGAGCTTCAACTTCCTTACCTTGAAAATTAAGGTATTAGTTTAGATGATCCCTTAAGTAATCTTAGAGATGATTATTCTTAGGCTGGTAGCCAAAAGTCTTAAGAGATGGACAAGTAAAGTGCTTTATGAGTTCTAAGTGGTAATGGTGGATCATTGCTAAATGGAAATATGGGGGCAGGCTTCCTGAAAGAGTCTACATTTGAATTGGAATTTATCAGATGATAGAGATTCAACAATGATTATTGGCATTAAAATAAAGACTACTCAAAATAAAGTATGTTTTTTTTAATATTATGTAACCCATTTAGATCCTTTCTTGCAATAAATTTTGAACTTCAGTTTATCTTCAAGTCAAAGGGACTAGACAAGAGAAACCATATAAACTGCATATCTTGCAAAAGTTTAAGGAGCATCAATAGACACACTTTGATGCTAATAAATACATAATTGACACTAATAGACACTCTGAAAATCTATAATATTTTTTACTTGCATTTGAGTGCCACTTGAAAACATGACAGGTCTTTCTAGACTTTGAAAACATCAAAAACAATGAAGGAAATTACATTCAACCACTGGAGCTTATAATTGAATGTTCAGACCATAAACTAGGAACAAATGAATTAGTATCTGGAGGAAACACCTTTTGTAAACTTCAATAAGATCCATAGACAAATTAAATTACCCTGTATATCAAAAAGGAACATTAATCAATTCTTTATTTTAGTATTAGGATCTCTTCCACCCTCCCACTAAGAAAATCAATAGGACCAGAGTATCATAAATCCAGAGCTGGAAGGGACCTCATTAAAACTGGAAGAAGCCATTGTGTGTGATCCTGTGATCTTACTGATGAGAGAACTAAGAAAGTGAGAGAGGGAGGGAGGAAGGAAGGAAGAGAGAGGAAGGGAGAGAGAGAGAGAGAAAGAGAGACAGAGAGAAAGAGAGAGAGAAAAAGAGAGAGAGAAAGAGAGAGAGAGATCCTGTATACATATTTACATCACATTAGACAGACCTTATGTGGCAGAGATATGGGAGGACATAGATACAAGTCACATAGATGGAAAGGCATAGATGAATTGTTTTATGTGCCATTAGAGAAATTACCCACATCCATGAGCTTACAGATCCATTGGAGTACTGAAATACCTAAGGATTACAAAGCACATTATTGTAACACTAATAAAATAAGAAGTATAAAAATGTAAGGGAATGAGATGCAATCCCAACATCAAACAGTTACCAATACAATATCTAGCACAGTGTGTGAAGTTGGTACAAAGGAATTTTCTTCCAAAACAAGCACAATGTGTGATTAATTCTTTAGTCAATTAAAGAGGAATATAGGGTTTTAGCCACTGGATAGAAAAACTTGGAGTCACACAGGAAATATTTGTTTGGATATCTATATCTACATCCATATCTATAGATATATAACATATGTCTCTATCTAATCTATCTATATGTGTTTATGTATACATGTATGTGTGTATACAGATATAGATATCTACATCTATTTATATTTCTCCATGTCTATCTACGTATCTTTCTCTCTGTATATATATAT
>JAQQSV010004351.1:0-14855 GCA_028646515.1 Pseudochirops corinnae | reverse complement strand
GGTAGGTGATTCTTGGTTTTAATCCAAGCTCCCTTGATCTCTGGAATATCATATTCCAGGCCCTTCGATCCCTTAATGTAGAAGCTGCTAGATCCTGGGTTATCCTAATTGTGTTTCCACAATATTCAAATTGTTTCTCCCTGGCAGCTTGCAATACCTTCTCCTTGGTCTGGGGATTCTGGAACCTGGCTATAAAATTTCTAGGAGTTTTCTTTTGGGGATCTTTTTCAGGAGGAGATGAGTGAATTCTTTCAAGTTCTATTTTGGCCTCTGGTTCTAGAATAAAAAATTTTCCTTGAGAATTTCTTGAAAGATGCTTTCTAAGCTCTTTTTTTGATC
The DNA here is from genome assembly GCA_028646515.1 of Pseudochirops corinnae. Taxonomy (NCBI): domain Eukaryota; kingdom Metazoa; phylum Chordata; class Mammalia; order Diprotodontia; family Pseudocheiridae; genus Pseudochirops; species Pseudochirops corinnae. The sequence continues at coordinate 14,516 of JAQQSV010004351.1, read as the reverse complement.
ATGGCTTTCTGGTAGTCCAATAATTTTTAAGTTGTCTCTCCTGGATCTGTTTTCCAGGTCAGTGGTTTTTTCAAGGAGATATTTCACATTGCCCTCTATTTTTTCATTTGTTTGGATGTATTTGATAGTATCTTGATTTCTCATGAAGTCATTTGCTTCCATTTGCTCCACTCTAATTTTGATGAAATTATTCCCTTCAGAGTACTTTTGAGATTCTTTTTCCATCTGGCAAAGTCGACTTTTTAAGCCATTCTTCTCCTCATTGGCTTTTTGGGCCTCTTTTGTCATTTGAGTTAATCTATTTTTTAGGGTGTTAATTTCTTCAGTCAGATTGCTGACTCTCTTTTCATGATTTGCTTGCAACATTCCTTTTTCTCTTCCCAATTTTTCTTCCACTTCTCTCATTTGGTTTTCAAAATCCTTCTTCAGCTGATCTCTAGCTTTGAGCCAATCTTCATGTTTATTGGAGGCCCCTGGTGGGGGCGCTCTGGCTGCACTCTCCTCCCTCTCTCTCCCATGATCTTTCTTTTCCCCAAAGAAGGAATCTAGGGTTTGGTTGCTGTTGTTATTTTGCTTCTTATGCTTATTCTTATTCATGGTTGGTCAGTCCATGATTTTTTTTTAATCTCTGTGGAGCTCTGCTTCCAGAGGGGAAAGCTCTGTCCCAAATTGCTGGGGTCCTCACAGCTGCTGGAGCTCTCAGGAAGTTGCTGGGTCCCTCCCCCACTTCCAGCTTACTGAAGGAAAAAGGACCACAAGACCAAAGCCCAAGACTGTGATCCGGATCCAGACTGCTCAACATGAGAGCACTTGGCCTCTGAACGATCACTTTGGTCCCCCTGCAGTCTGCAGGCCGAGAGCACTGAAGCCACAATGCAGAGGTGGGTGCAGGACCTCTGCTTTCCACTTCCCAGCTCTGGAGGCGTTTTGGCTGGACCCACTTTTCTCCCACGACCTTGCAAGTCCCACTGACCTAGTTCTGGACACTGCCGCAGCTGCCTCCAATCTGCTCACCTGAAACTCCAGCCGGGGCTCGGCTCCTCTCATCCAGCTGCCCCCGGGGCACAGCAGGCCAGGCTGGTTTCGGTTCACAGTGCTGATATGGTTCCTTGTAGCCGAGCTGACTTTAGTGGAAAGTATATTTGTGTGCATTTTGGAGTTCTAAGATTAGTTTAGAGTCATATTTTATGGGTATTTTGCGGTGGCTATGTGAGAGCTGCAATATGTTGCTGCTCCTATGCCGCCATCTTGGCTCCCCCCCTGGAAACTAATTTCCAATTAAGAAGAAAGAAGACTTTTTGATTGAAGAGATTAAGACAATGTGACCTAGGAGTGGAAAACTTTTGACCTCTGTACTTTGTATCAATTAAGGACACTTGCCTCCTTAAGAATGATTGAGTTACTAAGTGAATGTACTTTGTTTAAAACTATGTGATCACTTTGTTGAAAGCTATGTGGCCACTTTAGTGATAAGTTGTTAAGCCATAACATTATAAATGCTGTATTTTAATTTCTGTGAATGTTTTGCCTTCGTTTGTTACTGGATAACTAGAGAGTTCACTGTACTGTGTAATCAGAACCTTGAAAGCTATTCACAGCAATATTCCTCTGGAAAGCTGCTCTTGCTTGGCTTTACAAGCTTAAAAAGGATTTTAAAGAGCAAATTAGAGATGTAGAAGAAAAATTGGGGAAAGAAATGAGAGTAATACAAGAGAATCATGAAAAAAGTCAATAACATGAGAAAAAATATACAAAAATCTACTGAGAAAAATAACTTCCTAAAAACATGCTAAAAACTAGAATGGGCAAAATGGAAAAGGAAGCACAAAAGCTCACTGAAGAAGGTAATTACTTAAAAATTAGAATTGAACAAGGGAAAACTAATGATTATGAGATGTCACACTATGATAACCCAAAATCAAAAAGTATAAAAAAGGAAAGAAAATATGAAATTTCTCTTTGAAAAAACAACTGACCTAGAAAATAGATCAAGGAGAGATAATATAAGAACTATTAGACAGCCTGAAAGCCATGATAAAGAAAAAAAAAAACAACAAAAAAAGCCTGGACATCTTTCAAGAAATTAGAAAATAGAACTGCCCTGATATAGGGCAAAACTAGACATTGAAAGAATCTACTGATCCCTGCCTGAAAGAGATTCCAAGCTGAAAACTCCCAGCAGTGTCATAGCCAAATTCCAGAGCTCACAAATCAAGGAGAAAATATTGCAAGCAACCAAAAAGAAATAATTAAAAAATGATGGGGCTACAGTCAGGATTATACAAGATTTAGCAACAAAACCAGTACAACAAAATTATAAGAAAAGTGGAAAGCTGGGAAAAAACTATTTTTTTTTGCAAAAAATACTTCTGATAAAGGCCTCATTTCTCAAACATATAGAGAATTGAGTCAAATTTATAAAAATACAAGTCATTCCTCAATTGGTAAATGGTCAAAGGATATGAATAAGCAGCTTTCAAAGAAATCAAAGCTATCTATAGTCATATTAAAATGTTCTAAATCACTATTGATCAGAGAAATGCAAACTAAAACACTCTGAGGTACCACCTCACACCTATTTGAGTGGTTAATATGACAAAAAAGGCAAATGTTGGATGTTAGATGGAATGTGGGAAAAGTGAGACACTAATGCACTATTGGTGGAGTTATGAACTGATCCAACTAGTCTGGAGAGCAATTTGAAACTATACCCAAAGGGCTATAAAACTGCACATACATCTGATACAGAAATATCACTGCTACGTCTATATTCCAAAGACATCCCAAGAAAGGGAAAAAGACCTATTTGTACAAAAATATTTAGTTCTTTTTTGGAAATCAAAGTGATGCCCATCAATTGAAGAATGGCTAAACAAGCTGTGGTATATGATTGTAATATGCTCTAAGAAATGACAAAAAGGATGATTTCAGAAAAACCTGGAAAGATTTAAATGAAGTGATGCATAGTGAAGTGAACAGAACCAGGAGAGCATTGTGCACAGTAACAGCAATATTGAATGAGGAAGAACTGTGAATGACTTAGCTATTCTCAGCAATACAATGATCCAAGACAATCCCAAAGGACTAATGATGAAGTATACTATACAGAGAAAGAATTGATGTTGCCTGAATAAAGACTGAAGCATGCTATTTTTCACTTTCTTTTTTTCTTTTTTTGAGTCTTAATTGCACATGTATAACCTGTATCTGTTTGCTTACTGTCTCAAGGAGGGCAGAGGGGAAGAATGGACAGACAGAATTTGGAATGCAAAACTTTAAAATTGGGGGAAAAAAAGAATGCCAGACAATAGGGATCCATATGAACTTCTTATGACTTTCTCTGTCTTCTGGACAAACACATGACACTCCCCAGGTCTCCTCCCTTCATATCCTGTAGGCTGGTGATAATGCTAATGTTCCCCAGGTATGGTAAAGCCATTCCCCTAATTCACATTGATCTGGCAATCCCCTAACTCACACAGTTTAAAGCAGTGAAGTTCTCTCTTATTTTCTTAGCTATGTGGTGGCTAAAATTTCCTCTTAACTATATTCTTGTCTTTTTAATTTGAGTATCATTCTCCTTCATTAAAAAAAGGCAGTCAGTCAACAAATATTTATTAGAAATTTACTATGTACCAAAAAGGTAGTACTTACTCTCAAGTTGCTCACAGTTCAATGGGTTCCAATGGTGACTGGTTGGTGCGTTGTTGTCCTTCGTTCTCAAAAAGGACCAAAATGACATCACTATATTAGATTCAAGTTTCAGTGCTTCTGACTATAGCTGATAAAACCAATTTGAGCTTGGAATGCTCTACCACAGGTTGGGCACAAATAGTGCATGTGAATGTTTGCAGTGGATTCTCTAAATTTGTGCATCCTGGGGCGGCTAGGTGGTGCAGTGAATAGAGCACCTGCCATGTAATCAGGAGGACCTATGTTCAAATCCAGCCTCAGACACTCAACACTTACTAGCTGTGTGACCTTGGACAAGTCACTTAATCTCAATTGCCCTGCCTTCTCCCCTCCAAAAAAGCAAAAAATAAAAAATAAAAATAATAAAATCTAAATTTGTGCATCCTGTGTTTCCTTTGAGCTATTTCAATTCTGCTTTGCTCATAGATCACAGCACCTTCTCTGATGTGGGCATGCCATGCTGAGTGGTCCTGTGCCAGTGTCTCCCATGTCACACAATCAATTCCAAAGTTCTTGAGAGAGACCTTCAGAGAGTCCTCGTATTGCTTCTTCTGACCACCATGTGAACACCTGCCTTGTGTGAGTTCTCCATAAAACAGTCTTTTTGGCAAGTGTACATTTTGCATTTGAACAACGTGGCCAGCCCATTGGAATTGTGCTTTCTGAAGCAGAGTTTGAGTGCTTGGCAGTTTAGTCTGAGTAAAGACCTCAGTGTCTGGTACTTTATCCTACCAGGCGATCTTCAGAATCTTCCTAAGACAATTCAAGTGAATTGAACTGAATTGCTTAGTTCAAGTTATATAATAAATGTAAAGAGCTTTCTGAGAATGGAAAAATATAGAAAGCAGAGCTGCCATTTCTATTATTATCATCACTGCTGCCTATTCGTTTCAAAACAAGTAAATAGCTTTTGAATAACTTAATTCTTCTTTCTCTCTGACATCTATTAATATTATATCCTCAAATCCAGTCAATGAACACTGTCTTTTTGTTTTTGCTTCTTTTCTCAGAAAAAGTTCATTGGTGGCCCTTAACTTTTTTGTGAAACTCACTTTATACTGAGCTTTAACTGTTTCTGACAAGTTTATTTCATCTCTCTCTCTCTCTCTCTCTCTCTCTCTCTCTCTCTCTCTCTCTCTCTCTCTCTCTCTCTCTCTCTCTCTCTCTCCCTCTCTCTCTCTCTCTCTCTCTCTCTCCCTCTCTCTCTCTCTCTCTTTGTCTCTCTCTGTCTCTCTGTCTCTGTCTCTGTCTCTCTTTCTCTCTCTCTCTTTCTCTTTCTCTCATTTAATCAACAAATAAGTATTTATCTAGTATATGCCGGGCATCATATATACAAAGACAAATAATGAAAGAGTTTCTTGCCTTTAATGAATTTGGATTTAATTTTTGGGAAGCAACATGTACATATATAAATACATATAAAATATACTCAAAGTAAAAGAAGGGAACTGGAGAGAAGCGAAGCACTAACAACTGAAGGAATCAGAAAAGGCCTTATGTTGGAGGTAGCTAGGTGGCACAGTAGATAGAGTCCTGCGAAAACTCATCTTTGTGAGTTCAAATCTGGCCTCAGATACTTACTAGCTGTGTGATCCTGGGAAATTCACTTTTTGCCTCAGTTTCCTAATCTGTGAAATGAGCTAGAGAGGGATATGGCAAACATTCCAGTATCTTTGCCAAGAAAACCCCAAATGGGGTCATGAAGTGTCGCACATGACTGAATGATAAGTGGTAACCTTTGAGCTGAGTTTTGAAGGAGGGATTGTAGTCCAGGTATGGGGACAACCTGTGCAAAGGCATGTTAATGGGACATGGAATGTCATGTGTGAGGAGCAATATGAACACTACTTGGATTAGAGAGTGGATAAATGGGATTGATATTTAATAAACCTGGAGTAGCATTCTTTCCATTCATTCCTTTGGTTTATTCATTCAACAAGAAGTCATCAAGTACTGAAAAAGAGATTTGGGTCCTTTTTATGTTGATGTTTCATTATTTTTCCCTCATTTTTTTCATACTTATCCTTTTAAATATCAAACCTCATAATAGATAACATTGCATGGACTGACTTCATATGCATTGCCTCATTTATCAGTGAGATCCCTCTGTAGTTACTCTGGGTTCTTTAGAGATGTTTCCTATTTTTCCTTATTTGGAGTTATTTCAAGGTTAATTAATAGATTTTTAATACTTATCATCCTCAGGAAGATGCTTTTAGAATCTTTCTTCATAGGATTTGTTCTTTTTTTCCTCTGGACTTTTTAAAAAACCACCTTCCTCCTCTTTCCTGGAGAGAATAGTTAGATGTCACTAAGTAGGCTCAGGAAACAATTTTTTCCAGCAATTTAAGTGTGGAAAGGAACTTAATTTGAATGCAATAGCCAATTTAGACACGTCAAATATTTTAGATAATAGATTTAGAGCCTGAAAAACATTTCTCCAGCAGCTTAAGCATGGATAGGAACACAACAGTCAATTCCTAAGATGCTGAAAAGAGGAATGAACAAATAATAGCATTTATCATCTGTTGCGGGCAAAGCACCCGAGACACAAATGCAAGTGTAGATAGTCCTTGCTTTCCAGGAGTTTATATTCTTCATAAGGAGAGGCACACATACAAATATAGTGTGCAGGAAGAGCCACTTTGGTCAGAAAACTAAAGCAATTATTCAGGATTATACTCAACTTTTCTGGGTAAATTATTCTTGGCCAAAACTCCAGCTCTTTTGTTCTTCAAAATAAAATGTTCTAAAACAGTCTTTTAGAGTAGAAGTTGCTAGATCTTATGAAATTTTGACTGTATTTCTCTAGTATTTAAATTGTTTTTTTTTTCTCTTGTTGCTTGCAATACTTTTTCCTTAATCTAGGAGTTTTGAAACTTGGCTAAAATATTCATGTAACTTTTCATCCTGGGATCTCTTTCAGGTGGTGAATGATATTATTTTTTCTATTTCTACTCTACCTTCCTGTTTTACAACTTCAGGGCAATTTTCCTTAATGATTTCTTGTAATATTATATACAGATTCTTTTTTTTTTAATCATAACCTTCAGGTAATCTGATAATTCTTATATTGTCTCTTCTCAATTTATTCTCTAGATCAGTTGTTTTTCTGAAGTGATGTTTCAGATTCTCTTCTATTTTTTCTGGTTTCATTATTTCCTGGCGTCTTATAATATCGTTCAATTCCTCTTGCCCAATTATAGATTTCCAAGAGTTATTTTCTTCCTTATGGTTTTGGACCTCCTTTGCTAATTGGTTAACATCCTTCTTCTTCTTCTTCTTCATCTTCTTCTTCTTCTTCTTCTTCTTCTTCTTCTTCTTCTTCTTCTTCTTCTTCTTCTTCTTTTTGGAGGGGGGAATGCAGGGCAATTGGGGTAAAGTGACTTGCCCAAGGTCACACAGCTAGTTTTGTGTTAAGTGTCTGAGGTCGGCTTTGAATTCAGGTCCTCCTGACTCTAGGGACGGTGCTCTATTCACTGCACCACCTAGTTGCCTTGGTTAACTTTCTTTTAATAATTTTCTTGGGTTGCTTTTTTTTCCCCTTAATTTTTCCTCAGCTTCTCTTATTTGATTTTTTAGTTCCTTTTTAAGTTCTTCCAAGAACTCTTTTTGGGCTCGTGAGCACTTGATGTTATGCTTTGGGTAGGAGCGGCATTTTTTTTAACCTCACTATCTTCCTCTGAATATGAACCCAGATTTTCTTATACACCAAAGTAGCTATCTATATTCCTCTGCTTCCTCATATTTATTTGTTTTATTTTATTTTAGCAGCTTACTATTATAATCAGATTTTAGTTCTGATTTGTGGATAATGTTGCTTTAGGCTTCAGGTCTTCCATACTGAATATTGTTCAGGGGCTCAACCTCAGGGATTTCTTTCCTCCCCTAAGCCTCACATAGGTCTTCTGGCCACGCTGTCCCCAAAATGTTCTTGCTTCCTATGGTACCACACTCATTAGGCATGTGTTCACTTCTCACCCACTGTCACAGCCCGGGATCATGCACCACTAGGCCTGGCTTCCAGAAAACAGCAGGGGGTCCTTTAATCTTCCCCTACTCAGCATTTGCTGATTCTTAGATGAAAGTTTGTGAGGTGAAAGTTCCTGAGGCCTTGAAGTGAAAGTTTAAGAGGTGAAACTTCTTGAGGCCTAGTCTGCTTCCTGACAGAGCTGCTCCAGGGCCTGATATTTGTTGATTCAGTGAAGTCAGCCTGGAGGTTTCTACACCTCACTTAGGCCAAACCTCAGCCCCAGGAGGTCTTGTTTTTTCTGAGGTCCTCTCAAGTTGTCTTTGGAGGATAACTGCTTTACCCCTTTATTTTTGCTGCTCTACATTCATTTATGGCAATTTTCTCTCTGTGGAAGAAATCTGGAGAGCCTGGAAATTCCTGACCTACTCCCCCATCTTCTCAGAATGCTCCCTCTCTTCATAACCTGTTCTTTTCCTGCTTTTTTAGTATCCTTACACCACCCTTAATACACTCTACCATCCAGCTAGACTGATCTGTTTAGTGTTCCTTGCAAGGGACATGTCATCTCTCCTCTTGGTGCCCTTGCCTGGCTGCCCACCAGCTAATGCTTTGCCCTTATCTACTCTGCAACTGTTTTGTATGTAACCAGTTATTTATAAGTTGTTTCCTCCATTACAATAAATGCAGGGACTGCTTTCTGCCCTTCTTTTGTATTCCCAATGTTTATCCCAATGCTGGCACATAGTAATAAATGCTTATTGATTGACTCACCTAGGCTAGATTCTAGCTTGAACATAAACTAAACCTCACTGTTTATCCTGGTTCCCACTTTCTTAAATAGAAGAGTCCCTAATGAAATAATTGCATTTTCAGGTGGGACCCTGCTGGAAGAAGTATTTAATTAGGAAGCTTAATATTTCTGAACACCTATGAAAAGTTGATGATGTTTTCCATAAGTCATCGACCAAATGCATTTTGGAAAAAGGGCAAACTATAGAAAAAGAAAGTCTAAAATACTCTGTGAAACACAGAGAGACACTCAGTCAATTATAAGTAGACATTAATTTTAAAAATAGCTTATTAGAATATTGTGAAAAGAGAATTTGATTTAAAAAATCTTGAAATAATCTGTCTTTCTGACTCAGCATGAATGAGGTAATCCTATTACTTAACACTAAGTATTACTTGGGTCTTTACAAGGATGTGAAGGATATTGAAAAGGATTTAAGATCTTTCAATTTCTACCTAAAATTAATTAAAGAATTATTTTGTCTAGCAAAGATAGAAGGATTATTCAATGAGATACTATAAATGAATGAAAAATTACTATATAGAAGATATGATGGCATTATTTCACCAAGGACAGAACAAGAAAAAAGGGACTTTGATAATCACAGCTAAAGCAGGCCTATATATATGTTAAAGAAATACATCCATTTTAAATTCTATTCAATAAATATATCTTAAGTGCCTTCTATGTGACAGTTTCTGTGCTGATACCTGGTTATATTAAAAAAAAAAAAAAAGATAGTCCCCTTCCTTAAGGAGCTAATAGGGAAAGAAAACAAACCAGAAAGAGAAGGGGAAAGTCAGGGTGGGGAGATCTTGTTCCATGGAATTTAAACCAAGCAGAGTTGCAGGTGAAGTTATCTTGCCCCTTGAAATTTTTATTTGCCCTTCTCAAACTGGTAAATTTGGTAATATGGAAGCAAAAGCTCTTGCAGGAAGAGATTTTTGGATGTCATGTAGTTCAGTCCTCCCATTTTACAGATGAAAAAAAAAAAACTAAGTCTTAGAAGTATTAAGTACTTTGCTCCAGGTTCTAGTGAGCTGGTGGAAGAGTGACAGTACTGAAGCTCACCTCTCCTGACACCTAATCTAGTATATTGTCAAATGATTCTTCTTAGTAACTTATGTATAGAATGCTGTACAAAAGTAAATGAAAGGAAGTACAGAAGGGAGCACAAAGAGATGGAGCATTTATGTTATTGCCTTGTTAAATTTTAAATAGAGGCTAGCCCTTAGCCCAGTGCCTGGCATTTAGTAAGTATTTAATAAATGTATATTGATTGATTGTATTATTGATATAGGGAATCCCCAGATGAGAAAACTTGCTACATCAAATCAATTCAGCAACTTACAGTCATAGAGAATTGACTAGAACTCTAGAAGTTTAATTGATTTGTCCAGGGTCACACAGTCACTATCTATGCCTATGCCTATGCTTATGTCTGTGCCTATGCCTATGTCTGTGTCTATGTCTATGTCTATGTCTATGTCTATGTCTATGTCTATGTCTATGTCTATGTCTATGTCTATGTCGATGTCTATGTCTATGTCTATGTCTATGTCTATGTCTATGTCTATGTCTACGTCTACGTCTACGTCTATGTCTACGTCTATGTCCATGTCTATGTCTATGTCTATCTGTCTTAAAAGTAGGACTTGAACTTTGGTCTATTTGGCTCCAAGGCCAGTTCTCTACCTACTCTGCACATTTACTTTAATCAAATTATCTATCTAGTTATCATTTATATATGACAATGTATTTTGTACACAAATTTCTTTTTAAAAATTTTCTTTTAAAAACTGTTTAAAAATAGTTCTCAATTTCTTATACAATCCTCTTCATTATTTTTCTTTATATATTGAAATGTTTGTGTTTTTTGGTAATTGTTAAGGTTATAATGAAAATAAAATGGAAAAAAAATATTATAGTGCTCTGGGAAGGTACAAAAACATGATTTTCCTCTATCAGCAGACTCATGCCTACTTCAAAAAAATTGAAGGACCAGAAGAGGGAATTAGATTTTTAATTTTTATTAAAAGTTGTTTTTCTGAAACTTAATTTCTTTGAGACCTAGTTTATTTTTCTCAGTTATATCTGTACTGGTTTGAATGGTTGGATTATAATTTTCTGGACGTGAAGAAGTTAGTGAGAGGCCATAGTATTTGTTATGTATGTCTAAAAATATGATAGGCACTCAACAGTTCTAGATAGTTTAGCTACAGCCCTTCTTGGAGAGAAGAATATGGGTTGACTGGCTAATTTCTTGCACTCCCTTCCAGAAAGAATTGTGAAGATAGAGGGTAGGGGGCCAGGAAGGAGAGGAGCAAATTGCTGCAAATAATGCAGATATTCTGCAATTTTGCAGTTTTGCCAACTTACTGATCCCTGCTGGATTTACATGTAATTAATAAATTCTTGATCTTTGAATTAGTTTTGATTCTAATTGCCAGGGTAGAGGATGTATTGATTTTATTACTTCCCCTCTCCTTTTCTCCATTTTAGCTTATTTTTCTGTTTTCTTTGTTTCGTGTTGTTCCTCTGCACAGCTTCAACCGTAGAAGAAAATATTTTGCATCAACACATCATCCCATCCTCTGTCATCTGAGGACAAAATTCTGAGTCTTTTCTCCTCCACCCACTGAAAGGAAGACCCCAAGATCTGTTGTCCTTTGAGAGCTTATGTAATTATGTGCAATTGGATTCCATTTTTCTTTTTCTTTAAAGATGTAATGATTCAAAGGAAGACAGCTTTTCCAGGACAAAACAACAAACTTTGGAAAGATTTCAAAATGAGAGAGAGAGAGAGAGAGAGAGAGAGAGAGAGAGAGAGAGAGAGGAAGAGAGAGAGAGAGAGAGAGGGAGAGAGAGAGAGAGGGAGACACACACACACACACACAAAGAGAGAGAGAGAGAGAGAGAGAGAGAGAGAGAGAGAGAGAGAGAGAGGGAGAGAGATACAGTTGATTAGTTCAATACCATCAATAAATAATCCCTGCTGGTCATGAGTTTACCAGCACTGAAGGATCAATCTCTCTTAAATACAGATATTTTCTTGTCCAAATTTTGTGCACAATCACCTTTGTCTCCTTAAATTTGTTTGAAAAACATTTTTAATAGTCCACAGAGAAAACCTTATTCTTGATATCATTTCTTTTCCATTACACCCTTCTGATAGTTTTGACATCTATCCCAACTATATCTTTTCCCAGTAGGTTTCTCTAAAAGTCACATCATGTGGGTGGAGTTCAATTCCCTTGGGGACTGTGAAGGAGGGAACTACTTTCAGAGGGCAGTGGCCTCACGTAACCATGCTGATGGCAGGGGGGAGGCTGGGTATAATTATGGTGGACCAGGAGGCACAAGCTGTCTCTTGTGGAAGAGCCATGGCCATCACTTACAAGTGGCATTTCTCCAGAGGCAAAACAAGCCTCTAGCTAAAAGGGAAGTGCTTTGTGATAGTCGCACTGACATAGCAATTTGAGGGTCTAGAGGGTTATGATGGTATAAGGCATCTTCCAGCTCTAAGCCTCCAATTTTCATCTTGCCTAGAAATGGTGCCTCCATTAAATAGGATTACAGATTCAGAGCTGGAAGAGACCTATGAGGTTATCTAGTTCAACTACTTTATTTGAAGATAAGGAAACTGAGGCCCAGAGGGGCTAAATGAGCATAGAAGTTTACCATCCAATGGCGTAGTTATTTTGGACTCAAAGCAAAACTCAAATGGCGCATCAAAAGACAGAATAAATTTCTCTATACATGTATGTTGGCACTCAGAAAATATTGTTGATGGTCCCAAAAAGGTAAGAGAAAGGATGTGATAGTCTATGGTGACTTGAACATAAAAGGCATTGAATGTTTGTTGAATTGAATTCTTGAATTGACAAGGCTACTTAGCACTCCTCAGAGCTAGTACATAGGATAGAAAATGCATTTGTTTTTGTAGTTGCCTGTTTGTGAATAGAATTATACCCTTTTAGAGTTCAAAGGTTTAGTCAATACAAAGAAGACCATGGGATCCAAACAGGCTGAGTCTTGAGAATTTGGAGACAAGTCAGAAGACATCACCCTTTAAAAGAGAAGCTATTTATTAGATGAGGTTAGTCAGTTTCTAAAGGAGTTCATTTGAAGAAAAGATTTTTTAATGAAATGTAGGAGTTATCCTAGTCATCTTAAAAGTATTGTTAAGGTGACTAGGATAATTCCTACATTTCATTAAAATTCATTAGTTCAAAATAATTTATTTAGTTCAACAACCATTCATTATAGGCCTACTAATTTCGAGGAAGGATGCTAAGTACTGGGTTTACTGAGAAACATTAGACAGACTGCACTCATGGAGGTCACAGTCAAAGGTGGGGGAGAAACTACAAGATATTCAAGCAATTGTGACCTAATTAAAAGTGCCTTAAACCAAAGGAGAAGTCTATACAAAGCACTATGGGAAACCTAAGGAAGGAAATCAACCCTTCTCTTCCTTCTCTTCCCCTCATACTTTCTGCCAGCAGGTATGTTTATGGGGCCCCAACTACTCATTTTTTTCAGTTGTTTCAGTCATGTCTGACTCTTCATGACCCCATTTGTGGTTTTCCTGACAAAGATACTGGAGTGGTTTGCCCTTTTCTTTTGCAGTTCATTTTACAGATGAGGAACTTAGGCAAACAGGGTTAAGTGACTTGCCCAAGGTCACATAGCTAGTAAGTGTGGAGGTTAGATTTGAATTCAGGTCTTCCTGACTCTATCCACTGTGCCACTTAGTTGCCCCTGTGGCTGTCAACTAAGACACAGAGGAGGTTGCAATTCCCATCAATTATTGCAATTTACATTTCATCAGAGGGAGGTATACACTCAGTGACATGGGACATTTTTGAAATATTGATGTCCAGATAAGATAAACTAGAAATTAGGGAATTTTAACATGCTAACAACGAACAGTTCAGTGATCTGCGTAGATTCTAGAAAGAAGAACAAAAGCATTTGTCAGTGTATAATGAGCAATGTTTAGACAGAAAGAGAGACAGAGATAGAGAAACATAGTATTTATTGGAATTGACAATTGCATTCCCTAGATCAAAATCACGTAGGAACAGAATGAAGGACATATTCTCCCTTGCTATTCTGTCTACTACTAGAATTATACTGAGGATGCTTTCAGTGAGCCTATAGATTTTGAGCTGATATGTTTTTATTCATTCACAAAAAGTAACTATTTTATTCACCTATGTGATAGTCCATATAACATTAAATATAAAAGAATTATACAAGATTACTGACTTGTCCAAAAACTGGTTCTACCTGAACTCCATCAAAATTCATGAAAACAAGAAAAGAAGAATAAGAATTCTTAAGAAATAAGAACTTAGGATATCAATATGTCCCAGAACTGCTGAAAAAAAAGATGAGAAAAATGAGTTATAATAATCTAACATTTATGTTCCTCTTTAAGGTTTACAAAGCACTTTCCTCACAATGATTTTGTGATAGACATAGTTCAAGCACCCCATCTTGCAGATAGGAAAATGGGGTCAAATAAAATGAAGTGATTAGCCCAAGTTTACATCACTGGTTAGTGTCAGCACCTATATTAAAACCCAGGCTTACTGACTACTGACTTTCAAGTATGGTGCTCACCAAATCATCTTAGGAAGATACCTCAAGAGCTATCCTTAAAGGCATCTATACACTAGGGCAATTTTTTTTGTCTCCTCCCCCAGCCCTCCATATTCATATAGAGGTGAAATCAGATCAAAATGTCCCAATAGCATAGCATAGTAGAAACAACAACACTGACTTTAGAGTCAAAGGTTATTGCTGTTTTCAGTAGTGTCCAATTCTTTGTGACCCCATTTTTGGGTGTTCTTGGCAAAGATACTGGAGTCAGAGATCTGGGTTCAAATTCCATCTCTGACATTTACTACCTGTGTGACCCTGGGCAAGTCACTTAACTGCCTCAGTCTCCTTATCTTTAAAATGAGAGAATTGGACTAGAAGACCTTTGAGGTCCCTTCCAGCTCTAGAGCTATGATCAAGGAAGGGCAGAAGGAAAAGAAAGAAAAAAGG
>JAQQSV010004350.1:0-14855 GCA_028646515.1 Pseudochirops corinnae | reverse complement strand
TGATGCAACAAGAGTCAGTCAAACAAAACATAAAGATTGAAAAATTAGAAGAAAGTGCAAAATATCTCACTGGAAAAACAATTGACCTGGAAAACAGATCCAGGAGAGATAACTTAAGAATTATCGGCCTACCAGAAAGTCATAATGAAAAAAGCAGCCTGGAAAGCATCCTCCAGGAAATTGTCAGAGAAAACTGTCCTGAGGTCTTAGAATCAGAAGGGGAAATAGTTATTGAAAGAATCCATCAATCTCCTCCTGAAAGAGACCCCAAATTGAAAACTCCAAGAAATAGTAGCCAAATTCCAGAGCTACGAGGTCAAGGAGAAAATACTGAATGCAGCCAAAAAGAAACAATTCAAATATCGTGTAAATACAGTTAGGATTACACAGGATTTAGCAGCTGCTACATTAAAAGATCGAAGGGATTGAAATGCCATATTTCTTAAAGCAAAAGAGCTAGGACTACAATCAACTGCCCGGCAAGACTGAGCATATTGTTTCAGGCAAGGAGATGGTCATTTAATGAAATAAAGGACTTCCAGACTTTCCTTATGACATATCAAGGTACATATCTAGCCCTTTTCTCTTCCCTTACGTATATAGCATTTTACTCTTCCTGGCCCAAATTTAGCTATCAACTATTCTTAAAGCAAGTTGAGTCCACATGTTCCTATGCAGTCCCCTTGAAAACAGTCTACTCCAAAGGTGAAGATCAATTCTGCCCTTCAACTCCTGTGTCTTATTTTGTCCCCAAGATGAAAGTGTCTTCTTATACGAAATGACAAATATGGAAATGTTTTACAGAATATGTACATATTATATATCTGTATGTACACATACATGCACATATGTATATATCAACCACATGAATGAACATCAAATTAGTTACCATCTCATGGAGGAGGGAGAGGAGAAAGGGAGGAATGGAGAGAATTTGGAACTCAAAGCTTTTTTTTTAATGCTAAAAAAATTGTTTCAACTTGTAATTGGGGAAAAAGTAAAATATTATTAAAAAAAAAAAGAAAATGGGTTAAAAATGAAAGCAATTAATCAGATAGGTTTTTTAACAGTAATTTTATGTAAACTCTTGTGTCAGTGGCTCCCCCAACCAAAAGATCCAGAAATATTTTGAGGACCTGTAACTTTAGGTCACTCACTTCTCACAGTTGGTCTAAAAACATCAGTGTCTAGGGTAGGTTATTCACCAGCTCTCCTCACAAGCACACAAGCTCACAAGACTCAAAGTAAGAGTTGTTTTAATTACAAGTTAATGGAAGCAAATGGAACTTACATGGGAATCAGTAGAAAGTAATGACAGATTCCCATGAACAGTTCTCTCCCAAAGATATGTATAGTCAATATGGTTTACTGCCCTGCTTTGAGTAAGACTCCAGTTGGGATTCCCCCACATCACCACTCCCCTACATAGTTCCTTTGTCTATACTATTTTGCTTACCCTCAGAATCTCTTACCTCTCACTACTCTCATCAGATATGACTAATTGCTGCTCTAACTGTGCCCCTCCTTTAATGTTCCACTGGAGCCCTGTTCTAGCAGAGAGTCATTTCAGCCACTGGTGTTTTCCATCATCCCTTTTTCTTACTTCCAAATTCTAGCTTTCCCACTCTACTCTGCAGATGGAGCTTTCTCCTCATCTTTTTCCTGCTCAGTCATTTGCTGGTCTGTGAGAATCATCTCATGCGCAGCAGATTGTGTTCATATCCTTTTCCAGAGGACCAGTTTTCTAACCCACCTAGAGAAGCTAGGTGGTGGAGGGGATAGACCACTGGACCTGTAGTCAGGATGACCAGAGTTCAAATCCTACCCTGTACGACCCTGGACAAGTCTTTTAATATCTGTTTTCCCTAGTTTCCTCAACTATAAAATGGGACAGAATAATAGCACCTACTTCCCAGAGTTGTCAGAAGTCTCAAATGAAATAACATTTGTAAAGATGTGCCATGATTCCTGGCACTTAATAAATACTTGCTCTCTCTTGTATTCTCCCCTCTTCCCCCTAGATGGGACAAGTCACTGAGAGTATTTCTTTCAATTCAAAAACAAACAATCCAAAACAAAATCACACCTCTGTTTCTCTTAAATTATATTTTGTACAAGGTCCCCACAATTCTAAAATTCACACAAGATTTCTTGGGAAAGGGACAGAGTGAGTTATGGAAACCTCTTTTTTTTCCCTTGCAATTCTTTGCCTTAAATCCCACATAGACTAATTTTTGTCTTCCACTAGGTCTTAAAGTTTAGGACAGCACCTGGTTTCTCCCCACGTGTCCTTCCATCTCTAATCTTCTCTTGGAGCATCTGGGATGGCTTATTCAAATTATTCTAGCCATTTCTATGAGAAAGAAGAATGGTATCAGAGTCTTCCACTGTGGACACTGGGATACCTAGAGGAAGGAGGATGAATTTGTTGGCCTTGTTACATCGGTTTTTAATGGTATAGATCCATTTCTTTTCAGAGATATTTATTTGTTTTCCAGAATGGCCATTTATTAACTGAAAATCAATGCACTGGTTAGCTGATTCTCATATCACTACTATTTCCCTTGTGACCTACCTCATGATCTTCCCTGTGGTAAGAAAATAGTGGATGTTGGAAATTCCCAGGATTTTTTTTTTTTGAGAGTGAGACAAGGGAGCAGCTAAACAGAAAATCCCCTCAAGCACTTTCTAAGGAAGACTATCAGTTGATCTAAGCCATACCACCTTCCGTGGAAGTTGGTCATGGCTTCACACTCTTGCTTAGGGATTTGTGATAGGACAACTTCTGCTCCAAATCATGGGAATTCCCCAAGCAGAGCAGGACAAGGCATTTTTCTGGATGAAATACAGCTTTTGAATCATAGCTGACCATTTCCTGCTTTATGGAAGATTTTTTTTTCTTATTATTTTCTAGCTTAAGGGTGAGAAGTAAGTGCCTCAGTACTAGAGACTTGTTCCAGTGCCTTACATTAACCAGTCATAACGACCTGTCCAGGTTTGAGTCTGCAAAAGCCCAGAGTTCTCCTTAAAGGAGGGTCTCATCACCACACTCTTCACCTCAATGTCCCAAGAAAAATTATAGAAATAATGACGGACTCAGAAGTCTAAGGGGTCCCCCCCAGAAAGGGGAGGGAGCATAAGAGGTACTCAAAGCACAATATGGGGCCAATGCCGCCTTCAAACACTTTGATGCTCACAGGGTTGGCGCTAAAGGGAGTAAACACAAGAGGGGCAAAAGTAACCAGAAGCCCTCGGACAAGTCTGGCTAATGTGGGGAATAGTATCCTACCGCCATTGTGTTGGGGTGAAGACAGCCTTTTCTACCAGTCCTCTAAAAAGCCTTCCCTGATCTTCCTTATTTCCCTCTCCCCAGTGAAAGTGATCTCTGCCTCCTCAAATTTTTCATTAGCACCATGATTTTTTAAAAATTATATCTTTCTCTTATTTTAGTTATCTATGTACTTGTTTTCTTCCTTTCCCCATTAGATCGTAAACTTCCTGAGAGCTGGGCATGTCATCACAATTGTCTTTGAATTACCACCACCTAGTACAGAGCCAGGCTCAGCACACAATAAATACCTTTAAGAAATGTTGAATGACTTCCCGTGCCAAGATGACCGAGTGAGGAAAGAGCCCTCTTAAGAACTCCCTGATATATTAGAACCAGAGGGCAAAATAGAAATTGAAAGAATTCACCCATTACTGCCTGAAAGAGATCCTAAAATAGAAACTCATAGCAAAATTCCAGGGCTAACAGATCAAGGAGAAAGCATTGCAAGCAGCCAAAAAAAAAAAAAAAATTCAAATATTGTGGAGTTGCAATCAGGATTACACAGGATTTGGCAGCTTCCACATTAAAGAACCAGAGTGTTTGGAATATGATATACTGGAAGGTAAAGGAGTTAGGATTACAACCAAGAATCACTTACCCAACAAAAATTGAATATAATCTTTCAGGGGAAAAATGGACATTAAACATAGTTTCTAATTAAAAGACCAGAGATGAATAAAATTTTTACCTATAAATATAAGACTCAAGGGAAACATAAAAAGGTAAAAAAGAAATAAGAAAGAGAAAACACAAGAAATTGAATAAGGTTAAACTGTTTCTATTTCTCTATGGCAAGATAATATTTGTAACTCTAAACAATTTTATTATTATAAGAGCAGTTAGAAAGAGTACATGCAGATGGGGTGGATATAAGGTGACTTTGATGGAATGATGCCCCCAAACCAAAATAATGTTGTGAGAAAGGAAATTGCACTGGAAGTAGAAGGAAGGGAGAGATTGAATGGGGTAAATTATCCCACATAAAAGAAGTATGAAAGAGCTATTCTAATGTAGGGGAAGATGGGGGGTGGCGGTGGGGATTAGTGGCAAAACTTAAACATTATTCTCATCAAAATTGGCTCAAAGAAGGAATAACACACATTTAGTTGGATATAGAAATCTCTCTTACCCTATAAGGAACTAAAAAGGGATGGGGATAATAGAAAGGGGAAGAGGTACTGATAAAAGGGAGGGTATATTGGGGAAGGTGGTGATCAGAAGTAAAATACTTGTGAGGAGGGAAAAAGTAGGGGTAAGATATAGAGGGGGATGAACAAGTGAAAATGGCATAGAGGGAAATACACAGGTATAATTATAAATGTGAATGAGATGAACTCATTCATAAAATATAAATGAATAACATAATGGATTAAAAACCAAAATCCTACAATATGTTATTTACAAGGAATACATGTGAAGCAGAGAAATACGCACAGAGTAAAGGTAAGAGACTCTAGCAGAATCTATTGTGCCTCAGCTAAGCAAAGAAAGCAAGAGTAGTAATCATGACCTCAGATAAAGCAAAAGCAAAAATAGATCTAATTAAAAGGAATAAAGAAGGAAACTATATCTTTCTGAAAGGTGCCATAGACAATGGAGTCATATCAATAATAAACATATATGTAATAAATAGTATAGCATCTAAAGTTTTAAAGGAGAATTGAATGAGTTACAGGAAGAAATAGAAAATAAAACTATACTAGTGGGGGACCTCAACTTTCCCCTTTCAAAACTAGATATATCTAACCAAAAAATAAACAAGAAAGAAGTTAGGGGGGTGAATAAAATTCTAGAAAGGTTAGATATGATAGATCTCTGGGCAAAATTTAAAGGGAATAGAAAGGAATATACCTTTTCTCAGCAGTCCTTTGGCACCTACACAAAAAATGTTGATGTATTAGGATGTAAAAAACCTCACAAACAAATGAAGAAAAACAGAAATAAAAAACACATTCTGTTCAGATCATAATCCAATAAAAATTACATTCAATAATGGATGCTGGAAAGATAGATTAAAAGTAATTGAAAATTAAGTAATCTAATCCTAGAAATATAATTAGATCAAAGATCCAATATGTATATATATATATATATATATATATATATATATATATATATATCAGATATACCCTTTTTAGATCCAGAGGGCATCACAACCCTCAAATGGGCTCCACATGAGGCCTAATACTGGGAAAGGAAGATCTTATATCCCATTAACATTACATGGGGATAAGCTAGAAGCCTTCCCAATAAGATCAGGGGTGGAGCAAAGATGCCTATTATCAGTTCTATTGTTTATGTATTGTACTAAAAATGCTAGCTATAACAAGAAGAGAAGGAAATAAATGAAAGGAATTAGGGTAGGCAATGAGGAATGAGGAAATGAAACTTTCACTCTTTACATGGGACGTTATACTTAGAAAAACCTAGAGAAGCAACTAAAAAACTACTTGCAGTTATTAACAACTTTAGCAAAGTTGCAGGATACAAAATAAACCAACATAAATCATCAGCATTTCTATATATTAACAACAAAATCCAGTAGCAAGAGATAGAAAGATAAACTCCATTTAAAATAATTGAAGACAATATAAAATACCTGGGAGTCTACCTGCCAAAACAAACCTAGTAAGTATATGAAAACAGCTATAAAACACTTTTTACACAAATAAAATCAGAACTAAACAAGTGGGAAAATATTAATTGCTCATTTCTAGGCAGAACCAATATAATAAAAATGACAATTCTACCAAAATTAATCTATTTATTCAGTGCCGTACCAAGCTACTAAAAATTATTTTATAGAACTAGAAAAAATAAGAACAAAATTTATCTGGAAGAAAAAAACCTCAATGATATCAAGGGAATCAATGAAAAAAAATTGTGAAAGAAGGTTGTCTAACCATACCAGATCTGTATTATAAAGCAGTAATTATCAAGACAATCTAGTAATGTCTAAGAAATAGAATAGTAGATCAGTAGAATAGATGAGGGACAAATTACATTATAGTAAATGACTATAGTAATCTAGTATACCACAAACCCAAAGATCCAAGCTATTGGAACAAAAACTCATTATTTGACAAAAACTTCTGGGAAAACTGAAAAACGGTATGAAAGAAACTAGGTGTTGTCCAACAACTCACACTATATACAAAAATTACATCAAAATAGGATTTACACATAAAGGGTGATATCATAAGCAAATTAATAGAGCATAGAATAGTTTATCTGCTGGTAAGAATTTAGCACCAAAGAAGATATAGAGAGTATTATAAGACGTAAAATAGATCATTTTGATTATATAAAATTTAAAATTTTTTGCACAAACAAAACCAATGTAACCAAAACAATAAGTCAAGCAAAAAACTAGGAAGAAAATTTGCAGTGTCTCTGATAAAGACCTCATTTCTCAAATATATAGGGAACTGAGACAAATTTATAAGAATATAAGTCATTCCCATTTGATAAATGGTCAAAGGTCAAAACTGGCAGTTTTCAGACACAGAAATCAAAGCTATCTATAGTCATATGAAAAAATACTCTAAATCATTATTTATTAGAGAAATGCAAATTAAAACAATTCTGAGGTACTACCTCACCCCTATCAGATTGGTTAATATGACAAAAAAGGAAAATGATAAATTCTGGAGGGGATTTGGGACACTAATGCACTGTTGGTGGAATGGTGAACTGATCCAATCTTTCTGGAGAGCAATTGGGAACTATATCCACAAGCAGTATATATCCTTTGATCCAGCAATGCCACTTCTAGGGCCATATCCCAAAGACATCCAAAAAAAAAAGAAAAGGGCCTATTTGTACAAAAAAATATTTATATCACTTCTTTTTATGAAGGCTAAGAATTGGAAATCAAAGGGATTCTCATCAATTGGATTCTCATCAAATGACTGACCCAGTTGTGGTATGATTGTAATGGAATATTATTGTGCTATGAGAAATGAACAGCAGGGTGATTTCAGAAAAACCTGGAAAGACTTACATGAACTGAAGCATAGAGCAGAGAACAGAACCAGGGGAAAATTGTACACAGTAACGACAATATTATTCAATAAACTGTGAATGACTTAGTTTTTCTCAGGAATACAATGATCCAAGATAATCCCAAAGGACTCATGATGAAGCACACTGTCCACCTCCAGAGAAAGCACTGATATTAACTGAATACAGACTGAAGCGTGCTATTTTCAGTTTCTTTCTTTTTTCTTTAATTAAGGCTTCTTATACAAAATGACTAATATGGAAATCTTTTACATAATTGCACATGTATAACCTATATCTGATTGCTTACCATCTCTGGTAGGGAGGGAAGGATAGAATTTGGAACTCAAAATTTTAAATAAAAATGTTAACAAAAAAATAAAAAAGAAAGGTTGAATGAATGAAAGAGAATGTGAATGCTGATCTTTGAGAGAATAGAAAAGATCTATTTCATTTGATACTGTCTAATTAGATAATGGAGTGATAGATGCAGAGGATCTATCATATTTAAAAGAAGAAAATCTGATACTAATCATATAAACTGCCATTTATGTGGCACTTGAAACTTTTCAAAACACTTTACACTGGAGTTTCACAACAGCCTATGGAGGTAAAAATTATGGGTATTCTTATCCCCATTTCACAGCTTTGGGAACTGAGGCTTACAGATATTAAGAGATTTGCCCATGGTCCGATATAGTAAGTGTCACAGGCAGGATTTGAACCCAGGTCTTCATGACTCTAAGACCAGTATTCTAGCTACTATTTGCTGCCAGTGTAAGGCAATAACTTTTTTTCAACTAAAATTATGATTTCAGTCTTGCTTTGGAAAGAGAATGGAGGGTTTTTTTCCCAATTGTTCTGAAAAGACATCTTTACAAAAAAAAAAATCAATCCTTTTCCTCAGATATCTGCGTTGATATCTTCCTGTTTCTTCCCTGTCTGCTTATGTTTGTTTATAAGAATAAAGACTTGACAAGAGGAACTACATGTTTCTGAGGTCATTGGGTCAATTTTAAGAGGAGAATGAATGCTTTATACTATATGTAAGTGGGGGTGATTATGCTGACTTGTTCAAAAAGCTCCAGGGGAGGAAGAGAAAGATTGTGCTGAGATGGGTATATAAAAGGTTGGAGGTCATTTGGAAATGCAAGAGACCAAGCACTGGGATCTGGCAGAATCAATAAGAAAAAATTTTGTCGGCACAGGAGTAAAGTGCTGAGTGAGTAAGGCATCTGAAATGGAGAACTAACCTACAGTGAATGTCTGAAGTTTACTCCCTAATGCCTTTTTTTTTTTAATTAAAGACAGAAAGAAACTTGGGAAGAGGAAGTCACTTATATGCCTTAGACATGAGTAAGGCCTTGTCACAGAAGGTTGTCAAGGGGATTTTGCAGTGGTTTCCAAGGTTGTTATCTTTCTTCTTCTAGGTCAACTGCCTCTAGCTCCAAGGTGAAGGGAGATCCTTCATTTTCTTTAAATGTCAAGCATAGACTTATTCAAGAGGTATAAAGCAATCTAATCTTTGCAACACTCTCTCATTTATTTCATTGGCAGGGATTTTTTGGTTTGTTTTTAACCTCTTTTTCTATCTCTCCAATTTAACACAATGCCTGGAACCTAGTAGATGCTTAATACATGTTGAGTGATTGATTTGACTATGTAGCTATACATATGTATATACATTTAATACATTTATACTTATAATACATATACATGCATATATACATACATGTGTATATATGATATATATACACATATACATGTCACAGAGTCTCACAGCTGAACAAGACCTCAATATTTATCTGATCAAACCCCTCTGCCTTCAGTCAGGTAACCAAGACAGAGAATTATTTAGTCTTCAAGGAGAAATACTACAATCTTTCTCAGGAGTCAAATTATATTTTTTCAAGGGCAGCTAGGTAGCATAGTGAATAGAGCACCAGCTCTGGAGTCGAGGACCTGAGTTCAAATCCAATCTCAGACACTTAACTTTACTAGCTGTGTGACCTTGGACATGTCACTTAATTGCCCTGCTTCCCCCACTTCAAAAAGACCCCCCCCCCCAAATTATATTTTTTCAAGCCTCATTACCTGTGGTGGGTGGGTGTGTGGTTATGATTCATTCATTCTAAATGTGTATTAGATACTTTTTAAAGATGGTGTACTATAATAGGAGATAGAGGGAACTTTTAGTCTAGTTTGGGGGTATGACAAAAGTACAGATAGCAATAGACTAAATTATACAGTAGGGACACTGGAGAGTAGCAGAGCAAAGGGCGCTGCGAGATCTGAGATGGAAAAACTGACTAAATAATAATTCAATCACATTCATAATTATTTCAGTTTGTGATATACTTGGGTCAGAAAATATTAATTTTGGTATGAATCATTAACAATCATTTTTGGAGCACCTGCTATGTACAAAGCATTGCTTTAGGCTCTGGATATCAGACTAAATAGCCATTTTATGAAAACTTTATTTAGAAATTATCAATCAGCAAGCATTTATAAAATGCCTACTATGTGCCAGATATTATGCAAATGGCCCATACCATATTCATATTCATACCCATGGTTTGTTAATTGTACTTCTTATCTTTTGACCCTTTAATATTGCTACTGGCTGTATAACAAATGTCCTATGTAGGAAATATGTTGATTTAGTAGGATGTCAAGTCCAAAATCTCTATCTCTGGTGCTGTCCTGTCTGTCATCTCTTGTCCCATCTCTACCCACCCAATAGACTTTAGAAGTTAGATAACCTGGAATCCTTCCAAACTCAGGTCATTAATCTGGAAGGGAACTTTGACATTAACTAGTCTAACCTTCTTGTATGATTAATAAAGAAACTGAGTCCCATATGACTTGACCAAGATCACGGATAACACACAGATAAGGTCTAGAATTCAAGTCCTCTGATTGCTGGTCCAGTGTTTTTTCCAGTATATTACACAGATTCTCAAAAATGAAATTTTTGTCCCCTCAAACATAACCTTTCTTACAGAGACAACATTATTTTCCCTGTCCCCAGGTTCTAATTTCTAGCGATAATTTTGATTTCTCCTTCTCTAATCCATTCATTTGGTTAGACACCAAGCCAAATCTTCCATCAAAATCTGTTTTTTAATCTCTCCTTTTTTCCTCTATTCTTAGCACTGTCAAAGGAGACCACTTCATGACTGCAACGACTTCCCTAACTGGTATCCTTGACTCTGCAGCCTTCCCCTTCTAAATGACTTTAGTGCTTAATGTACAGTCTTTCTACACATTTCTCAGAACTTCCTGCCTCTAGTCTATGTCCTCCCCAAAGAGGTCAACCTTTTGCTTAGAAACCCTCAATGGCTCCCACTGCCAACCTAAAATAACAACCCTCCTCTTCTTGCTTTTTACAATCTGATTCCTACCAATTGTTTTGGCCTTATTTCACACTGCTCGCCATCATCGTTCAGCATTCTGGACAAATTGCACAACTCTCCAGATCACACTATCGTCCTGCTCTCTCTTCTGCCTCAGTGTCTTTCTTTGCTCTCACTGTCTTCTCTCCTTGGAATGGACAACCCATCCATATTTGCCTGTCAAACTCTCTTCCTTCCTTGAAAGTTCCACTTGGGTGCCCTATCCTCACAGAATAGAAAGGAAATCAGAAGGAAACAGGTTTTGGCTTGATGTAAGGAAAAACTTCCTAAAAATAAGAGCTATGCAAACACAGAATATTGTTGCCTTGGGAAGTACTTGGCTTTCCCCACCTGGAAGTTTAGGCTGGATGATCTATTGGGAATGTTTGGGGAGGGATTTTTGGTCAAGTAAAGAAAAGTCCTTGAGGTTCTTTCCAGTTCAGAGATTTGGTGATTCTCGGATATTCCCTCTATTAAAGAGTGATCTTCATCCTTACATTTTTCAGAGCACATTGCCAATTCCTTTTATTCATTCTTACCCCATCTTCCCTTATGATACCATTATTTTTGTAGGCTGGAATCTGCAGCTCGGTGGGGCAGTGGATAGAGTGCTGAGACTGGAGTCAGGAAGACCGGAATGCAAATCTGACTTCAGATACTTCCTAGCTGTGTGATCTTGGGCAAGTCACTTAACTGTGTTTGCCTCAGTTTCCTCATCTGCAAAATGAGCTGGAGAAGGAAATAGTAAACCACTCCAGTATCTTTGCCAAGAAAACCCAAAATGGGGTTGTGAAGAGTCAGACACAACTGAACAACAAAAATTTGCTGGAGGGCAGAGATTGTGCCTTACCTTTTTGACTCCACTGCTTCGAACATAGGAAACATGCCTGTTGAATTGAACTCCTGAGCATCTTGACAACCACTGCTAGACCAATATTCCTTAAACATGACTTTAATCATATACTCCTCTCCTCAGAATCTTATCCTGGGACTATACTTATGTCACATGAATATTATCCTCTTTGATTGACAGATGAAAATAAGGCCCAGAGAAGTTAAAACAAAGCTAGTTAAATAGAAGAACTTGGTGGAGAACTCAAGTCCCTTTCTTTTCACCCCTGAATATAAGAACCCTGTAATCTAGGCGAGGTAGTACAGTAAATAGAGCCTATGCCCTGGAGTCAGGAAGACCTGAGTTCAAATCTGACCTTACTAGTTGTGTGACCCTGGGCAAGTCATTTAACCTCTGTCTGCTTTCTTTCCTCATTTGTAAAAGGGGGTTATAATAGCACCTACCTCCCATGATTGTTGTGAAGCTCAAATGAGATAATAATTGTAAAGCACTTAGCACAGTACCAGGCTCATAGAATGTATTATGTAAATGTTAGCTATAATTATTATTATTCTAATTGTACAGAAGAGAATCAGAAAGGGAAGGCAACTTACCCAGCGTCACACAGATTATTAAGTGACTTATGTATACAATCCAATTATTCTACAATTATGGCTTAAGAATAGAGAAGAAAAATGAATTGATTTTTTTTCTTCTAGATGTGGA
This sequence comes from Pseudochirops corinnae, assembly GCA_028646515.1. Lineage (NCBI taxonomy): Eukaryota > Metazoa > Chordata > Mammalia > Diprotodontia > Pseudocheiridae > Pseudochirops > Pseudochirops corinnae. The sequence continues at coordinate 2,566 of JAQQSV010004350.1, read as the reverse complement.
AAGATTTTGAAATGAACCAATGGAAATGAAGTAATTAGTGTCTTTTAAAAAGCTGGGTAAAAATGAGCTCTGTTACTAAGTTAAAGGTTGAAGTTGGAAAAAGGAAATAAAAATTTGTTGAATTAAGTCAAGATGAAATTCTGCGATGAATAAAGAGGATGGGTTATTAAGGAGTGTGCAGAGACTGAGCTCTGGAAACATAATTAGATTCCTTTGTGGAAGAGAATTTGGGAGGGGGGGGTTGAAAGAAAAAGAGGAAATCAGGAATAAAGGAAATTAAAAAAATAGAAGCCAGATGAGCTGTTTCCTGTCCTTAGCGGTTCTTACTCGTCTGGTTGCTGATACTATATTCTTCTTGAGAAGTTACTCCCTTGTGTTTTTCTTTCCATAAGCATGATAGCTGTGACTGGACATTGTTCTCTTTTTTCCTTGAACATAAATTATCCTGACCTCGGCCAAAGGAACACGGAATCAATCACTTCAAAACTCCTAGAAACCACTCACTCTTGACTGTGAACTTACAGGAGATTTTGGTGGCATTGATCTTTGGGGTCTCAAATCCAGCTTCCCAGATAAGGAATACAGCTCAAATCCTGTTGCAGTTAATTACAGGTTCAAGTGCTTTTGTTGTACTGGAATTTCTTTGTATTAAAAGTATGAGTCATTAACCGGGACTTGGAATTCTGTGCTAGTGATATTTGAGAACCCTGCCAGGATAAAGTAGTTCAGTAGGTAGGTCACCATTTTATGGAGAACCCTGGGCTGTTGGGTCTGTTTCAAAAGCTTTTGTGCTTTGTTGTTACTGTTGAGTCATTTTCAGCAGTGTCCCACTCTTTGTGTCTCCATTCGGGGTTTTCTTGGCAAAGATACTGGACTGGTTTGCCATTTCCTTCTCCAGATCATTTTTCAGTTGAGGAAACTGAGGTAAACAGGGTGAAATGAGTTGCCCAAGGTCACATAGCTATTAAGTGTCTGAGGTCAGATTTGAACTCAGGAAAGTGAGTTTTCCTGACTCCAGGCCTGGCACTCTATCTGTTATGCCACCTAGATGACCACCTTTTGAAAGCTTTATATAAGTTCTTTCCTTATAGTCACCCTGTGCTGCCCCTATGCTTTGTTATGTGCTTCTTATTTAAAGGCTTTAGGGCCTCGGTTCAAAACTTCAGTTTTACCAATAATAAAATGTGGATAACAATAGCTCCTACTTCATAGGATTGTTGTGTGTATCAAATGAGAGGATATATATGTAAAGCCAAAAGTTTAATATAAATGCTAGCTATTGTTATTATTCAATAAAGCCTTTTATCAAATCCAATTTGCTGAGCCTTTATTGAGCTCTTAATATAGTGGTTCACAACCTTCCTAATGCCAAGGCCCTTTAATGTCTTGTATGTGAGTGTACCTGCATGTGGGAGGACCCACCTGGAGATGGATAGAGTTGTTGTGTCTTGGTTCCTAAGAACATCGGAAATGTGTGTTTTCCAATGGTCTTAGGCAACCCTATATGACCCCCAAAGCGGTCGCGACCCACAGGTTGAGAACCACTGTCTTAATATGTGTTAGGTATTGTTAACAGTCACTGGGGATAGAAAGAAAAAGAAGCAGTGGGGGGCATAGGAGCAGCAACATATTGCAGCTCTCACATAGCCACCCCAAAATACCCATAAAATATGACTCTAAACTAATCCTAGAACTCCAAAACACACACAAATATACTTTCCACTAAAGTCAGCTTGGCTACAAAGAACCATCTCAGCCCTGCAAGCCAAAACCAGGCTAGCCTGAAACCGTGGCTCTGCACTGGAGGCGGCTGGATGAGAGGAGCTGAGCCCCAGCTGGAGCTTCAGGAGAGCGGATCTGCAGCAGCCGTGGCAGTATCCAGAATTAGATTAGTGGAGCTCAGTGAAATTGGGGGAGAAAAGCGGGTCCAGCCAAAACGCCTCCAGGGCAACAAAGGCACAGAAGTGGAGGCTTTGCACCTACCTCCACATTGTTGCTTCAGAGCTCTCAGCCAGCAGACTGCAGGGGGACCAAGCGATAGTTCAGAGGCCAAATGCTCTCGCGTTGAGTGGCCTGGATCCGGATTGCGGTCTTGGGCATTGGTCCTGGGTTTTTGTTTTTTTTTTCAGTGAGCCAGAGCGGGGGAGGGACCCAGCAGCCTCCTAAGAGCTCCGGCAGCTGGGAAAACCGCAGCAATTTGGGACAGAGCTTTCCCCTCTGGAAGCAGAGTTCCATAGAGATAAGAAAAACAATCACGGACTGATCAACCATGAATAAGAATAAGCATCAGAAGCAAAGTAAGAACAGCTCCCAAACCCTAGATTCCTTCTTTGGGGAAAAGAAAGATCAAGGCAGGGAGTGGGAGGAGAACAGCACAGCCAGAGCTCCCACACCAAAAGCTTCCAATAAGCATGAAGATTGCCTTAAAGCTAGAGATCAGCTGAAGAAGGATTTTGAAAACCAAATGAGAGAAGTGGAAGAAAAATTGGGAAGACAAATAAGATTGTTGCAAGAAAATCATGAAAAGAGAGTCAGCAACCTGACTGAAGAAATTAACACCTTAAAA
>JAQQSV010004349.1:0-14855 GCA_028646515.1 Pseudochirops corinnae | reverse complement strand
TATAAGACATCTCTACAAGTCTCAGGATGGAAGGAGATATCTACATTCAGAGAAAGATCCAGAAAGACCAGAGTTTAAATGGAGACTGAAGCAATCTACATGCTATTGTTCTTTTTCATGTTTGGTTTTCTTTCTTTTTTGTCATTGTTCACTCCATTGGTTACAAACCTTCTATACAACCAGACAATTGTACAGTGTGAAAGTATTTGCAGATCCTATACCTGATTGCATGCCACCATAGGCAGGGGGCAGGGAAGGGAGGGGAGAAAATTTGAGACTCAAGGGATTGTGGAATTGAATCTTGTAAACTAAAAGTAAATAGACAAATCAATGAAAAAAAAAAAGAAGAACTCATCTAAGTTGCTGCCTTTACTGTGCCACCATGGCTCCCTCTAGCCATTGCAATTTCTCTAGGCTCATCTTTGGGGAAACCTAACTCTTTAGTAGACTTAGTCTTCCCCTTTTCTTGTATTTATTGACTTATCACTTCTATTTCAGCTACGAACAGGTATTTTTTTTTCTTTTTGGAGGAGGAATGCAGGGCAATTGTGATTAAGTGACTTGCCCAAGATCACATGACTAGTAAGTGTTAAGTGTTTTCTAAGGCTGGATTTGAACTCAGGTCCTCCTGACTCCAGGGCTGGTGCTCTATTCACTGCACCACCTAGCCTTCCCAAGCTTATGAACAGATTTATTCCCATACATTAAAAATAATGCGAAGTATAAAAGACTTGCATGCATTAAAAATAATTAAAACAGAATTTAGCTTGCTTATAATTATTCTTGTAATCTTCTGGAAGACTGTTAAGAGAAATTTCATTAGAGTATAAAACAGTTCAGCAGTTCTGCTAATCAGCCAATTCACATTTCACTTTTAAACTGGACATATTAGGATCATATAGTTAAACTTGTTCTTTTTTTCTGGTGGTCTCTTTGTGGTTGATTTCATGTAGGCACTTCCTCCCTGCACAGTTCTCCTGGAAGTACTTTTACGTCATCCTCATAAAGATAACTTCTGCTCCCTAGAGTGCCCTTGGTGTGAAGATACCATATGAGGCAGACTTTGCATGCACCAGATCTCTGTTATACTGGGATGGAGAAGGGGATGCTTCTCCACTCCTTATTGAAATTACATTTTGTCACCTGGAGAGCTGCAGCAAAGAGGGGGCTTTATTGCCTCCAGGATCAATACAAAGTCCTCTGTCTGGCATTCAGAGCCCTTTGTAACCTAGCCCCCTCCTATATTTTGAGTCTTCTTACACTTTACTCCATGACCATACCTTTTGAATCAGTTACAATGGCCTCCTTGTTCTTCCATGAACAAGACACTCATCTCAGTTCTGGGCATTTTCTCTGGCTGTCCCCCATACTTGGGATGTTCTTTCTCATCAATTCCTCCTACTGGCTTCCCTGGTTTTCTTTAAGTCCCAATTAAAATTCCATCTTCTACAGGAAGCTTTTCCCAACCCCTCTTAATTCTAGGACCTTCTTTCTCTTAATTATTTCCTGTTTATCTTGTAGATAGCTTGTTCATATTGTTTGCTTGTTGTCTTCCCCATTAGATTATAGACTCCTCAAGGGCAGGAATTGTCTTTTGCCCCTTTTTGTATCCTCAGCACTTAGCACAGTGTAGAGGCACATAACAGATATTTAATAAAGCTTATTGATTGTCTACTGCCTGAGAAAATAGACATTCTACTAAAGAAAACAAAGATGGAAAGACTAACTGGGCTAAATCAAATTATACACAGAGGTGTTATGTGCTGGAAGTCACAATATTATGAGGGCATTGAAGGATTTATTCTTAAGATATCTGAAAAAAGGATGATATCAAATACTTGGGGGAATAGTTACTGATTTTATTACCATAAAAAAGGTAAATGTGAAAATATTACAACTCACAGCTACCAGCCCCCATGCCTGTTTTTTTTTTCTCTCTACAAAGTCTTTTTGAGAATAATTAAGGACACTCTTTTTTTCTTTTAAATTAATTTACTTTTAGTTTACAACATTGAGTTCCACAAGTTTTTGAGTTCCAAATTTTCTCTCCTTTCCTTTCCTCCCCCTTGCCCCCCAAGGCAAGATGCAATTGGACATAGGTTCTATCTATACCTTCACACTAAAAACATTAGTCAAACTGTAAAGAAGAATTACAACCAATGGAATGAATAAGGAGAAAGAAGAAACAAAATAAAACAGAACAAAAAAGAGAGAGAGCAAGTAGTTTGCTTCAATCTGCATTCAGACTCTGTAGTTCTTTCTCTGAATGTAGATAACTTTTTCCATCATGGTCTTTCGGAGTCATCTTACAGCCTTGCATTGCTCAGAGAAGCCCAGTCTATCAAAGTCAGTCACCACAGATACGATGTGTCTGTAATTGTGTACAGTGTTCTCTTGGTTGTGCTCCCCTCACTCAGCATGTTTATGTAAGTCTCTCCGGGTAATTATAAGGGTAGTCTTGATGAAGGTATGAGAAGGGAAAAAGAAGGCGGAATCATATTCTACAACAGACTACATCTTTATAATCACACAGTTGGATGAAAGGCATAGGGAATATATGATCCCACTATGTTCATTGTTTTTTAAAATTTGATACATTTACTTTTGCAAAGCAAACTGTAGCCTCAAAGTCTCTTCTATAACAAGGTGTCTCTTATGAATATACCAAAATCATCCTAGATACTTAAAATATGTCGCAGTAGAGATAACTTTTGTTCCTTAAGACTGTGATGACTGGTATCAAAAGAGGCATTAGAGGGAGACATGCTCATCACACAGGCCTTCCTTGCTTTCTCTTGACACACTGCCTGGGTATCAGTGAAGCACTCTGACTATTCATGTGTCATCCCTTATTCCTGCCACATGATCAGTCCATCTGCTCTTTCACTCATACGTTTCCTTTTATTCTTGTTCTTTTTTTCAAGCTCTTTGTTGTGTGTTACAACCTGCTCATACCCACCATGTACCTCTTCATTGTCCTTCCTGTGACATTTGTTTTGATTTTTAATTCTTCAGTGGCAGTTGTATTCCATGGTTACCCACCATACAGCAACACTTTTAGAATGTTGGTGTTAAAGAGATAGGCCTTTGTTCCCATGGAGCTTTTGGGCTAAATTGTCTCTCAGTTCCCTTCCAGCTGGAGAATTATATATATTGTGCAGCCTTGTGTTCCCTGCTTTATGCTCCGTGCATCTTGGGGGCATTGAGGCAATGGGGTATGACTTTGTGGAGACATTGGATAACTCAGTTTAGAGCTTAGTGTTTGGGGAGTAGATTCTGAGAGAAAAGGAGCAGGAATTAGTCTTTGGAGAAGAGTTTTGTGGGGGTGGGAGGTATTGTTTATGACATTCATATATTCACCACACATTCAACCTTATTTACTGTCATCCTAGAGGCCTGGCTGGTTCAGGGAAGGGGTAGGAGGGACCTGAGAACAGTAAGAGAAAAAGTCCATCCAGAAGGTAGAGTAGGTTCTTTTTCCATTGCTCTTTCTAGTTACTGAAACTACACCTAATATCCTACTTTTTCCATGAAGGCCTTTGAATTGACTAGAGGTGAATTGTTGGCTTCCCTGGATCTGTCTTAGAGTTCCTCTATCTACTTCCTAGCCCAATTATTTACCTACTTCAAATAGAAATGACTCATAGTGATCTTAGAAAAACATGGAAAGACCTGCGCAAAATAATGAAGAGTGAAGTGAGCAGAATCAAGAGAACATTATATACAGTAACAGCAATATTATTTTAAGAACAACTTTGCATGAGTAAGTCATTTTGAGGATTCTAAATACCCAAATTAACTATAAAGGACATATGAAGAAAGATGGTATCTGCATCTAGAGAACTGATAAATAGAGGCATGTAGAGAATAATTTTACACACACACACACTTATTTGTGTCTAATGATAGCCATCTATGAGGGGGGAGGGGAGAAAAATGGAGGGGAAATTTACATGATAACTTTGTTGTGTATTTAAGAGGAATAGCAAATTGTACATAGTGAATTTGCAGTTTCATTTGCCATAGTCTTTTTTTATTGTACTATGTTATGGAAATGCTTGTTTTATTACATGAATTAGAAAAAATAAACTTGTATTAAAAAAAGAAATGACTCATAGTGCATATATGTGAAATGAGGGCTATCCCTCCATATGTAACATAGGAGTGTCATTGTGTGGCTTTAAGGGAGGCAGAATAGACATCTCTAACCTCTTCCCAGCATGCTCTTTTCTAAAGAAGACTTTAATTTCTGTCAAGAGGGGAAGCAGGAGGCTGGGGCCAGAATCTTGTTCACTGTGCCCTCTTCAGAAAGAGGCCTTGAATTATATGTACTCCCTTAAATATTGTTAGTCCAGGGGATATCAAGTTCAAGCTAATGTCTGATTACTGTTTCATTAATGGGAGAAGTGGGACCCCAAGTTCTATATCCAAGGCTTGACTCCTTTCTCACCAAATGCCAGTTCCACAAGGAGCATAGACCGTAATTAACAAATTTATTTGTTTAATTTGATAGTCAAACATAAAATTAAAAATATATATAAATAGGATAATATGTACCAGATACTACAGAGTGAAGGAGCTCTCCCACTAAGGGTGAGGTAAGTCAGCTCAACCAAAAGAAAGAAATCTAGCTCTCACCCAAGGGGAAGTTCCCCAAAGTCTCTTGTGTAGTAAGCTGGGGATAGGGGCATGATGGAGACTTCTAGTACCACCTAACTGCCCCATATATAAACTAACTTGCATCATCCATTCTTCACTGGCTCTAGCTAAAGCTGGTCCACAGTGTGGCCTTGGCTTCTGGATCAGAAGTGTTTCCATGATGTCCTAGCATACTTCCCTCCTGAGCAGGTATCTTCATCAATCCACAAGATTCTATCATAGCTTATGCCACCTAGGCTTCTGTCTCTGTTTCTGGCACTGCCATCTCAGAGGAAGTTCCAATCACAAGATCAGAGGGAGGAAGAGAATGGCACAGACAGCATCCTTTAATCCTGTTGCTTGGTGAAATAAATGTATCACGGAGATCCCAGATGTAGGAGGAAGACCAGTCAATTTCTTGTGCTGGGATCATCTGAAATTCTCTCTGTGAATCATGTCTTAGACCTTAGGATCTTTATAGAGATAAAAAGATAACCTGAAGCCGTGGGTACAATTCGTTTAACAACTGGCCAGTTCTCTGAAAAAAAAATCTGCTTCAACATTTTCTCCATTAATTTTTTAAGTCTAAACAATCAACAAAATAATAAGCAAAGCCCTGATTTGTAGTATGTGCTGATTCTGGAGGTGTAAATGCTCACATTGAGATATTTAGCCTTTGGCTCTCAGGAACTGGTGTGATCTGGCTCCAGTATGTCTCTGGATTCATTTTGCTGTGTTTCTGACACATATGTAAATGTGAGCTTCTAACCCTTTCAGACCCAGCAAGGCAAGGCAATACCCTTTGTGTGCCACTCAAGAGTCCAAGGCATAGGCAGGGGAGAAAGGGAAAAGACTGAGAAGGGGATTGGGAGCAGCGGAACAAATTTAGATCCTGGGCCTTTAAGTAAATACTTAAAAAAATCCTCCTTCCTCTTGGGGAATCCATCTCCTCCGTACTGTGAAAAAGGCCTTTTTTTAGACAAAAGTAGACTGCAAGCTTCCTATGAATCAACAGTGTAATATGTTTCAATATTTCAATGGTCTTGTTATCTCATTGTAGCCCTTGAATTGAAAGCAGATCTTTCTTTCACATTTTTCCCTTGCTTCTGGATATTCTGGGGATCAGAAATGAATCTGAGAGGAACTAACTAGAAATGAAAGTGATGGGAATGTTATGAACTGCCCACCTGAGCAAAGATCTTTAAAAACGTATATTGGACTATTTGGAGGGGCCAGATCACCATATGCACTCTGTGAAAGAAGGTCCATTCTCTGGAGGTTACCCTTCCTGGCAGAGGATTCTCTATCTTTCTCTTGATCACGGGGCAGTCAGTGGCTAAAACTGCCAAGATGCTTGAAAGGGATCACGAGAGACTTGCCAGAGTTTAACCAGGGAAGAAAAATGAGGTGATGCAGCAAGGTGATAAGGAAAGATTCTGGGAGATGGCTGTGAATTCCAGTTCCTTTGAAGAAATGCTTAATGAATCACAAGGGGTGGGATGAGACAATGTATTCCAGCATTCCTGGATATTTTGGAGAGTTAATGATAGTAGTCCTCTGCTTTTGGGAGGGTTCATTTTGACAGGAAGAGGAGCTAGATTGGAAACATGGTGACTGATGGAAATCTGAAACAGACACAGCATTGATACCATAGAAGATGAACTGAATTTCCTCAGGCCCTGTCTAGATGAATGGATTTATGTAAAAATGAAAAATGACGGATTTTGTGGTTATGATCAGCATTTATACATGATTTGAGGAGATGTAGAAGATATATGATAATCATATAATGATGAAGAAATTATGCATATTTTTATGAAGGAATGTTTACTTCAAAAGGTATAATTTAAAACATATAGTATCCAACATGTAGGAGGCATAATCTCCTCCCACCTTATATCACCTCAGTCTCGGGGGAAGAGAAGAGGATTAGGTTAAGAGCTTAGCTCAAAGCACATCCCACTTCTAAGTCCAAAACCTCTCCTTGGGCTCAAGTTCCAGGCACCCTGGCTTCTTAAGACTTTCATGCTGGGTTGGCTTGCCAATCCTGGCTCCAGGGTCACCATGACTTGTGCTCCTCAGTCTCCTGTGGATCACCTCTGGCATCTGAAACGGAGGATGGACAGCACAAACAGAAACAAACACCACCAGACCATGGAGGTCAAAGAGAGGTAGGCAGAGGAAGGCAAGGCCTTCCATTTATGACATCCATGCTGGGTGCAACAGAAGGTTCTTGAGAAAAGCACAACCAATATGGAAATGTTTTGCACAACTACACATGTATAACCTATATGGAATTGCTTGTCTTCCCAGTGGAGGTGGGTGAGGAAGAAAGAAGGGAGAGAATCTGGGACTCAAAATTTTAAAAACAAATGTTAGAAAATTGTTGTTACATGCAACTGGAAAATAAGATATACAGGCAATGGGGTATAGAAATCCATCTTGTCCTACAAGAAAGTAAGGGGGAAGGGATGGGGGGACATATGAGAAGGCAGACTGGGGGAAGGAGTAATCAGTATGCTTACCATCCTGGGTGGGGGGTAGGGAAGAGATGGAGAGAAAATTCGAAACTCAAAATCTTGTGGAAATGAATGTTGAAAACCAAAAGTAAATAAATAAAATAGAGAGAAGAGTGTAGCCAAAAAGATGACAGAAAAGAAAGCAAATGGTTCAGTCTCACTACTTTTGAAGACATAAATTGAGGGGATGTAGTAGGGGATGCTGTGGGCTCCATATTAGCCAAATTGGACATGCTTGAAAGACCAGTTTGGGTTACATTTAAAAAACTCAAAAGGATCTGTGATTTCACCAATTTGAAAGCTCCCTCTAAATGAGACAGCTCACATCCAATTCATGCCTAACCCTCCTGGGTGAATCTTATGCGCATCCTTCTAACAGTCTGCTATAGGGGTCTGACCAAAAAGACAGAAGTCTTCCTGAATGCCTCCAGATATCACAAGGGCACCAGTGGAACACAACTGTTCAGTTCTCATCCTTTGCTTGTGCCACATGACTAGCTCATCTCTTCCTATCATGCAGTTCTTTGATGATCTCTTTTACTCCTGGTTTTCTTCAAAGTTCATAGGTGGTTATACATTGTAGCCCACTTGTACCTACCACGCACCTTTCCATTGCCTCCTAAGTGATACTTATTTTTTCAGATGCAGTTGTATTTCATTTCATTTTGTATATTGCAATGCCAATACAGTATTAGTATTGATGAAATGAGCTTTTGTTTTCATAAGAAATTTGGGGCCAGTTAATTTTTGTAATCCTCCCCCCACCCCAAGAAAGCCAGCCCACTCTCCTCATCCTATTCAAATCTGGGCCCAATTCATCATCTGTCTTTACTATCTGTCCCAGCTACTTAAACTTTTGATTCTCTAGAGTACCTGTACAAAGGCCTGTTAAAACCTGGACAATTAGACAGTCTTAATTTGCTTTATCTTTCCTGTGTAGATGAACAAACTCCTTAGAGTGATTCTGGGTTACTCCCAGCAGGACCTGCAATGTTCCAGGTCTTGATGCAGTCATCACAATGTCATTCACAAATGGACATCTGGAAGACCTCATCACTCACAAGGAATCCATAGAATCCCTCTTCCACTTGGATTTGGTAAGCATATATTTCCCTGTTTTATTCCTCACCTGATGTTTATTATCAAAAGATCATTGAAATTTTTTTTTTTAACTAGGTAAAAGAAGCCATTCTTTGCCTCATTTCTCACTAAACCTTAATCACTGAAGAGACGTTGCTTCAGACAAAGTGAGACCTGTTAAAGACCTTAGTTTAAAAAGGACAAGGTCTCCCACTGCATTAGGGCCATTTCCAGTCATCCTGATCTATATCTTGCCACTGGACAGAGTGTTTGGGAGGAGAGAGTGAGGCTGGTGACTTTGCTCAGCCCAACCTCACTTATTTCCAACTCATTTGCAAGTCTGACATCACTTTCCTGATGTCATTGGTTCTCTTCAAGAACAAAGGACAAATGACAAACATTGAACAGGGCTATTTCTGTTATAGAAGCCTAAATTATCTTGATGTATGGAGGGGAGATACCTTCATGTAAATGAGCTTATAAGACAACATGTTGTTCTACTGATCCAAATGACTCTTCACAATCAGCAAGCAATAAGAATAGTAAGATTTTATACCATTCAGTTCCATTGTGAAAGGTAAAGATGTGTAACTGGCTGCTAGGTGGCGCACCTGGCTTAGAGTCAGGAAGACTCCACTTCCTGAGTTCAAATCTGTTCTCAGGCACTTAGTAGATATGTTGTTTTTTTTTTTTGGCTTACCTTACTTCCCTTTGGATCAGTTCATATAGATCTTTCCATGATTCTCTGTATTCATCATACACATATTATTTCTCACAGCACAGTAATATTCTATTATGGGCACCTAGGTAGCACAATGAATAGAGTACTGGGCTTGAAGTCAGGAAAACTCCTCTTCCTGAGTTCAAATATGGCCTCAGACACTTACTAGCTGTGTGACTCTGGGCAAGTCACTTAATCCTGTTTGCCTCAGTTTCCACATCTGTAAAATAAGCCAGAGAAGGAAATGGCAAACCAGTCCAGTATTCCCACAAACAGGGGTCACAAAGAGTTAGACACAACTGAAAAGACTAAACAACAACAAAAAAGCTGTGGTCCATTGTCAAATGCTGCATGTGAAAGTCCATTTGTTCCCTCCTGACACCATCATTGAGGATATCTTTGATTCCCTTATAGATGATTCTCGTGTTGATTTTGCATAGATTTGAGGATAGGCTTTCAGTTCAGATTGGTGAGTTTTTAAGGGTCAACCTAATTAACTAAGGTTAGCAGTCTGGTTATTAGCAGTCTGGTCACCTGGGGATGCTTTTTTTTTGTTATTTTTTTTTGCCATAGAAATCCATGAAATAGAGAAAATACAGAACAGTCCTCTATCCTGGGAGGACCCTAGCTCAGTGATAGGAAAGGTGGAAGAGGCTCCTACATTCTCAATAAATTTTCATTTAAACTCTAAATGTGAAATTCCTGTTCAACGATCAACAAATGAGCATGTCACACCAACCCTGATATTCTCACTGTAAGTAAAATCAGAAGAGAGAAGGAGGTTGCAACAGAATGAAAGGGTTACTCCTGAGAGAGACAAAGAAAGGATTTGGCGGAACGAGTTTTATTATAAGCCAAGTGGTAACTGGAGCTGTTATTTCATGAGGGTGTTTGGTCATTATGTACTTTACTACTAAGATTAAATATTTTCAAAAAAAACCATCAAGAAAATAATCATAGCTTATGCAGTAGTTATCAATCGCTGAAGATGAGGTGATAAAGAAATTCTGTAAGGAACTTGATAAGACCCTCCATATCAAACTAATATATATTCTGATACTTGGTGACTTCCATGAAAAGGAGGGAGAAGGTAATGATGGGGAGCATATCTAGGTTACACAGAAATCTCATGTCTCATAAATGTGTTCTTTGAAAAAAAGAACTTCCATGTGCCAAATAACACTGCAAAGAACAAATTGGATTATATTTTAACATATAGGAAAAGATTTTATTGATGTGGGAGTTATCCTGAAATCAGCTGTCTGTGTTACAGTCAGATCATTGACTCATTAGAACTAAGATCAGAATTGGCACAAAAAGCAAGAAGAAAGTCTAATAATGAAACAAAGATATGGAGTACAATTGAAGAAATTTATGAAGAAATGTATAAATCAACCAAGTGGAACATTCTAATGCTGTTCTTCTGAGGTAATGGCATTGTATTACTGGCATCTACACTGAAAGTTGACTCAAACGAAGTCAAATTTATCCTTTATGGCAGGCATATTGGAAACTCTGGACAAAAATCTCTACAAAGAAAGATGGTATCCAGAGAAGAAGCTGGGATAGTTTTTGATATTAGAAAAATAATCAAGAATCCTTCTACCCCTAAGATGAGTTAATTTCTAGACAAGTTCTCAACTCAACTGGTAATACCTAATCTTACATTTGCTATATTAAACCTACTAATTTTTATGAACAGTATAACATAGGAATCTTTATCAATGATTTGGATCACTCTTATTGGTCTTGTAGACAATTATATTTCAAAAGTTAGATATAATTTATCTTTTGCTTTTTTGACCAGGAAAAGATGTTTGAACTCAGGCATTATCTGGGACAGTGGCAATGATGAATTGGAAGTCAGGGAGATGCCTGACTCTTTATCTAAGTGTCCAGCACAGTTTGTCTTTTAAATTAGTATTCATTGAAGTGAAGACATTCTAGACCAGGGGTTTTTGATCTGGGGTCTGTGAACTTGTTTTTTAAAATATTTTTTGATATTTGCTAATTGTAATTTAATGAATTTAGTTTCCTTTGTAAGAATAACTATTTTATTTTATGCATTTAAAAGCATTATTCTGAGAATGGTCTTTACCAGACTGAAAAAGGAAGGGGTCCATGACACAAAAAAGATAAAAAACCCCTCATCTAAATTATAATGTGAAAGTGTTTCCTTGTGGGTCATGAAAAGTAGGAGAGGACATAAGAGTCTTCGTGGGAAATGAAGCTTTAAATTTAGAAATTTCCCCCATACTTCAGGGGATCAGAGCCAAATAAGCCAAATGTGTGATAAACTCATGAAATATTAAACTGAGGCATCTAATGATTTGCAGCCAATAAAGCATCACTTGAAGAACTTTGGTGTTAAAAAAAGCATGTCAGTAAAAGTACGCTACAGTTTCCCAAATATAATCTAGTCCACTGTCTTCTTTCTCATCAATTTTGGGCCCATCTACAGTACCCATTGACTGTCTGCAGTGTCTCTCCATCATATATGTACCGATGGACCATCTCTATGAACTGTCAATCCAATTGAATATCATAGTCTAGAAAAGGGGTTCTCAGTGTGGTCTTGGGATCCTTGGGGCTCCTATAGACATTTTCAGGAAGTCCATGAATTTAAAAATATTTTCATAATAATACTAAAACATTTTAATTTTTTTTTTAAATTAAATTGATTTGTTTATTTACTTTTCTTTTACAAGATTCAGTTCTATAATCCCTTGAGTTTCAAATTTTCTCCCCTCCCTCTCCCTGCCCCCCCTCCCCCCATGGCAGCATGCAATCAAGTATAGGATCTGCAAATACTTTCACATTGGACATTAGTCTGGTTGTACAGAAGGGTTGTAACCAAGGGAGTGAACAATGGGAAAGAGGAAACAAAACCAAATGTGGAAAAGAACAGTAGCAAAACATTTTAATTTCTAATAAAAAAATTAATAAGTGTAACCCACAGAAACAAATCTCATTAGGGGTCCTCAACAATTTTACAAAGTATAAAGGGGTCTTGAGGTGGAAAAGTTTGCGAATTATTGGTTTGGACAGTAGACATTCTTTATCCACTTAGTTTTTCATACAGTTACAGATTTAGAGCTGGAAGAGACCTTAAAGGCTATCTAATACAATCTACACACTTTGCAAATGAGGAAACTAAGGCACAGAGATATTTAAAAGACTTGCTCAGGGTTACACAGCTAGTTCATATCTTAACCAGTCTTCAGACATGGGTCTTTCTGATCCTCCAGTTCAGTACCCCATACATGCTTTTGTTGTTGAGTCATTTTCAGTTGTGTCCTATTCTTTGTGACCCCACTTGGTGTTTTCTTGGCAAAAATACTGCAGTGATTTGCCATTTCCTTCTCCAGCTCATTTTACAGATGAGGAAACTTGTAAGGGTGTTTCTGGGACATCAGCCAATGGGAGCACACCACGACAGTCTGGGGACTGGGTTGAGGCCCGCACATGTCTTATGATCTAGGCTACGAGACACCTCGTCAGCCGTCCGGTTTGACTGGGGGAAGCCACGTAACCAAAAGGAAAGGCATGTTTTCGTGAGATGTCTCCTCATCTCCGGGACTGGATGTGAGTGGCTCCACTGGGCGGTGACCCCACCCAAAAGGGGAGGATTAAGATTAGGAAAAAAATAAGGATTAGGGTGATTGAAAGAGGAGAATGCTTGCAGCTTGGCTGTAAAAAAGACCTCAAGAAATTACATCTGAGTACTGGGTGCTCTGTGGGGGTAGTTCTTCAAGTTAGTCTTGATGCCGGTGATGACCGAAGCCTGAGAGGAGGAAAACAGCTCGAAGAGGTAAGCAATCAGACCGTAAGCATACTGTAGGAAAATAGGGTCCCCAGAGTCCAAGTTGGGGGACACTCTTCAGCTGGCGCCCGAACAGGGACCCTCTTTTGATCAGGGGAAATCCTTTCCATCAGGACCTGAGACCCAGCGCACACCAGGCAATGCCTGGAGGTCTCCGGGTCTAGGGGGAGGGTTTACTCGATTACTAAGATGGGTCTGATTAAATTCGGAAGACCCCCACAGCTTCACTTTGGTGTGAAAAGCCCGAGAAGGGAACCATGATGGGTACTAACGTTAGTTTGCCCGTTATAAAACCCAGTGATATCGAGGTACATGCTAAACAAATCTATGAGGTAATTAAAAAGAAAGGGGTGAAAGTTAGCCATAAAGACTGCGAGACGTTTGTAAAATTGATTTGGACTATGTCTCCTTGGATCGAATATACAGGGATAAATCCTTCTAGATGGATAGTAGTAGGCAATCAATTAGCAGTATTTGACAAAGAAAAAACAGGAAGTGTTAGTTAGAGACTTGGATTTCATCATATACAGTATAGTAAAGGCTGCTTTTTATGGTCTGTGTCCAACTGTGAATGTAACCGGTAGCACACAGACTGGGGACTCGTTGGACGAGGAGTCTAGTGAAGAAAGTGGAGGAGAGAGGCAGGGGGCCAGGAAAAAAGCGAACAGGAGGACATACCAAGCTATACCCTAATCTAGAGACCCTTAATGAACAAAGGAATGAGGAGGACAAGATGGCGGATCAGGACCTGGAGGAAGGAGGGTCAAAAATAAGTGGGCCACTAGGAGAAGGAAGTAAAGGTGGGGGCACTGTTGGGCGGGGTGAAAAGATAGCTGCACCATTAGGAGAAGGGGAATGAGGAAATGAAACCATTGGGTGGAATGAGGAAATGATTAATGCAATAGTTCAGAAGGTGGCCACTCTGATGTACAGGGCTCCGACCGAGGCTGAGCCACCACCCTATGGCGCACATCCAGCCCGACCGTCAGCACCCGCCCAACAAGGTCCGGTCCCCAAATTCGGGATCGAGGCCGTGCTTGAAGAAGGGTATAGGTCAGGGGAAGATATGACGGGGTGGGATTGGCCTCAATTCTTCCCCGTAAATTTGGCAGATCGCAATCGTACCCACACACCAATTCCTTTTAAACAGCTTAAAGATCTTAAGCAGGCATGCACCGAATATGGCCCCAACTCTCCTTTTGTGCTCCAAACTCTCGAAAATTTGACTGCTAGATCCAATTGTGCCCCTTGTGATTGGGGCGCTTTGTCTACCGCCTGTCTCACCCCAGGACAAAAACTAGTGTGGGAGGCTGAATGGCACAAGGAGTGCAGGAGATGGACTCACGAGCATGCCCCCCAAGACCCCGTAGGGACCTTTGAAGCCATGACAGGGACAGGGAGGTTTGCTTCTCTTGATGCCCAGAGACAACATGATCCTGCTATTTATGCTGCGTTATCGCAGTGTGCTATTAAAGCTTGGAGCAAAATTGACCAAACTGGGATAGTTAGGGAGAAATTGACAACTATAAAACAGGGCCCAAAAAAGAATATTTCTGATTACGCGGCTCGGTTATGGACCGCAGTAGAAAGGGCTATTGGTAGAAGTGACACAGGAGAAATTGTCTTTGGAAGATTACTAGGGGAAGGATTGAATAAGGCTTGTCAACAGGCTATGTCCTCCCTGCCTTATGATGCCTCCTTATCCGACATCCTGGAAAGATGCAATAATGTCGATTATGACTTTAATGCAAGTCAGGTTCTTGCATCAGCAATTACTGCCGGGGTTGAAGGAGCCCTAAAGAAAGATGGGGATAGAAGGTGTTTTAAGTGCGGGCAATGGGGCCACATGCAACGGACTTGTAGGACGCCCCCAAAACCACCGGTGAAAGGGACACCTGTTTGTTTTTGTTGTGGTAAGTCCGGACATATAGCAAAATATTGCCAGGAAAAGCCTCAGATTACGGGGCAGGGAAACTTCCGGAGGGGCCTCTGGCAGGCCCTGAAAACTTGCCCAGTGGAGAGTATGAGCCACTTTGTCAACAATTGCGAGGACAGGGACCTGAAGGCCCCTTCC
>JAQQSV010004348.1:0-14855 GCA_028646515.1 Pseudochirops corinnae | reverse complement strand
CTGTTCTTACTTTGCTTCTTATGTTTATTCTTACTCATGTTTGGTCAGTCCGTGATTTTTTTTTTTAATCTCTGTGGGGCTCTGCTTGCAGAAGGGAATGCTCCGTCCCAAATCGCTGGGGTCCTCCCGGCTGCCGTAGCTCTCAGGAAGGTGCTGGGACCCTTCCTACTTACTTCCGGCTCGCTGGATAATGAGGACTCCAAGACCGAGGCCCAAGACGGCGATCTGGATCCAGGCCGCTCAATGCCAGAGCATTGGCCTCTGAACAATCGCTTAGTCCTCCTGCTGTCTGCAGGCCGCGGGCGGGAAGCTGCAATGTGGAGGCGAGTGCAAAACCTCTGCCTTTTGCTTTCCCGCCCTGGAGGCCTTTCGCCCAGACTGCTTTTCTCCCAAGACCTCACAAGCTCCACTGACCTAGTTCTCAACGCTGCTCTCAGCTGCTGCTAATCTGCTCACCGCTCCTCTCATCTGGCTGCCCCCGGGGCACAGCCGCGGCTTCAGGCCAGGCTGGTTTCGGTTCGCAGTGCTGATATGGTTCCTCGTAGCCGAGCTGACTTTAGTGGGAAGTATCTTTGTGTGCGTTTTGGAGTTCTAGGATTGGTTCCAAGTCCTATTTTATGGGTATTTTGGGGTGGCTATGTTTCTGTGATATGTTGCTGCTGCTATACCGACATCTTGGCTCCACCTCCCTTAATGTGCCATTTTTAAAGGAGATGGTTAAATGGAATATTGTTTTCTTGAATAAATGTTGAACTGAATGCATTAAATTGGTAGTCCCATTCATTCTTCCTACTTTGCTGCCATTATTGCTGCCACAACCACTGGCTTCTTGGTCTTGACATCCATAAATCTGCCTTTCTCACCAAGGGGGATGATTCTTGTGAGCAGCCAACTGGACCGAGATACACAGAGGCAGACACAGACCTCTAATACTCCCAGGAATAGAAATAGTTTAAAGAAGGAGGCACTGTGATGTCTCACGCTCTTCCTTGAAATGATTCCATAAATAATATTAACCCAGCTATTTTGTCTTTACATAATGATATGGTTGATAAGCCTCGCTTCTGATCTGAGGCATGTGTTAAAGGCTAGCTGTCTCACCAGTCAGAAATATGCCACATGAGGAGCCAAAATGTTTACCTGGAACATTCAGCTTCATCAAATAAAGCACCAAATTACAGACACAAGGGGAGGAAGATAATGCATTTTCTAGTCGTTACCAAGACTTCAGCATAGAACGGTGGGTAGAAGTCTGGCCTTGGAGTCAGGAAATTCTGGGTTCAAGATCTGCCTATGACATAACACTGTCCATGAAACTCAGGGTAGGTCACTTCCCTTTAAATGCCCTTCCTTCCTCCTCCCCCCCCCCCCACCCAGCGGAAAACTCTAAAACACTGTAACTTGCAGAGAAGGAGCAGATTTGCATTGGTAACATAAGTTTCCTCATTGGAATAACAACAATAATAATAATGATGATGATGGTAATATCAGCAAAATGGTAATTATATAGTACTTAATAGGCGTAAGACACTGTGCTAAATACTTTAAAATTATTATCTTATTTGATCCCCATAACAACTCTGGAAGATAGATGCTATTATTATTTTCATCTTTTTGATGAGAAAACTAAAGTAAATAGAGGCTAAGTGATTTGCCTAAGGTCACAACATAAATGTGTGAGGCTTAATTTGAACTCAGGTCTTCCTAACTCCAAGGCAGGTCCTCTATCCACTGTGTCAGCTAGCTATACACTGGAAGTTCCTTACACTAATGAAATCACAGGTCAAAATGAAATATTAAGAGTTTACCTGATATGAGTTTGAGATGCCCACACTAACTCTTCTTATCTTGTTAATTCATGTTTTTTTCCCCCTGTACTACATTTTGGGATGGAAAGCTGGAAGAGAGCTCAGAAAAAATCCATTGCATACTTTTAATGTAAAGATCTAGAAAATAATAGCATTAAGTGCCTTGTACGAGATTCTACAGGTGGTTATCATCAGAGACAACACTCAAGTGCAAGATCTGTGATCCCAAAACAAATGACCTTTATATCATGCTACAGCAGACTGCACTTTTGGCACAGAATGATCGCCGTAGGAAGAGAATCCGGAGTCTTCCTAGTCACTTGAACAAGAATGCCTTCTGCAAAAAAAAAAAAAAAAAAAGCCATCATACGGGTTCTAGCCTTTGCTTAAAGATATACATTGCTGGAAAGTCACAATCTCCTGAGTTTACCATTCCAATTTGAGATCATTCTAATTGTTAGGAAGTTTATACTTACTGTCTCTTTTCAGTTTCAAACCATTGTTTCATCTCCTGTACTGTAAAACCAAGCAGAATTTCCTCAGCCCTATATTTTTCTAGACACTTGAAGACAATCATCATACACTGACCTCATCACTAAGTTTTCTTTTCTCCAAGCTAAATGACCTCACTTTCTTCAACAGATCATAAAAGCAGAACTTTAGAACTGGAAGGGCCCTTCAAAGACATATAGGTCAAGTCCCTCTTTTTGCAGATGAAACAGATGCCCAGTTTTGTATCCAAAGATGTTCTGTGTTCCAGTTTTTAAATTTTGTTGTTGTTGTTGGGAAGAAAATTTAAAAGTGTGTTTATCCCTATGTGAATTGGGATCTTGTTCAATTCTATCGTAATATTCCCAGATTATTTAGTATTCATTTGTCCTAAATGTAAATTGAAAAAACTTTCTTTTTCAGGAACAGGATTGGTTATTGGTTTAAGCCACATCTATAATGCTAATTTAAAAGCTAACAAATCATTTATAATTTTAAATAAATGGGTACAATGGGGTTTTTTTCTTAGTATCCTCACCTAGGTTAGAACATTTATAAACCAGTAACATAAAAATGTTTTTACTGATGATGAAAACATGCTAAAACAGATTAAAAATAAAGGGAAATTTTCCTTGAGAGTCTGATTGGCCCTTATTTTACTTTACCAAAAAGCCTTCTTTCATGTAGGTTTTAAATAAAGTGTCTTTTGATAAAAGAAAGATAGTCTTAGGGCCAGACAGTCAAATCCATTCCCCACACTCTTCCTTATTGATTCTGACATAGTGCTCCAAAGCTCAGACCAGTTCATTTATTTCCTTCACTTCTTTTCTCTTCACATTTTCAGTTCTGCCCAAATTGCCACTAATCCACAGAAGAGCACAGCTTGGTATGTCAGTCTTGAAAGTGCTACATGCCAAAGAATTCACACCAGGAATCAAGTCACTGCCAGCCAGAGAGTAAGTTTCTTTCCTTAACCTCTAAAGGACTCTGTAGATTTGGCTTTCAAGTGTCATTTCTTTAGGGGAGAGTTTGCTCTCAAAAACTTGGAGGAGGAGCTGAAATATGGCTCTGAGCCAGATTCTGGTTTAAAGCATTCTCATTCCTGTTTTTTCCATATTACAATTACAAGTAAGGGAATACTTGCTCACATTGGATGACATTGGGCAGGACTAACCTATCTAAACCTCAATTTCTTTTATATGTAAATTGACAATAATAATCCTTTATTCAACAGACCAGGCACCTGAGATACAAAGACTAAAACAAGCAACAAATTTGTCCTCTGTGATGGCAAGTAATTAGCACATAGAAAAGTAAATTCAAATAAATCAGGTTGGGAGAGCAGTAGGTAGTGGAAGGTGAATAGACATCAGGATACTCCTTGATGGTTGGTGTTTAAACTGAGCTGTGAAGGAAGGTGGAGATTTAAGAGAAGGTGAGGACAGAGTGTTTTCCAAATGTAGGAGATATCCTGTGCAAGGCAATGACTTAGAGACAAGATAAATTGGCCTCTGTGGAAAATGGCAGGGAGGTCAGTTTTGCAAATAACAAAAACAAAAACATATGACCTCATAAATTTTCTGGGACAATCAAAGGAAATATGAAGTACTTCGTAAACCTGATACATTACAGAAATGTAAATTATTATTATAATTATATGTCCATATTCCAAACATCTGTGATTTCATCAATGTGGATAATTATCAGAGAATATGAGTTGAAAGGGACTTAGTTGCTTAGTTCAACCTCTCATTTTACATGAGAGGAAACCAAGGCCCAGAGAGATGAAAGGCTTTCCCCAAGGCAACAAAACTCAGGAGTAAATAAAAGATGTGACATTGAACATGGATCTTCTGATTCCAAATCTTTTGTTCTATCTTCTATATCTTACTTCCTTTCCAACATTAATGATAACCTATATTACGATTATAATACACTGACCTCAACCAAAGTTAAAAGTAATGGCTCGTGGTAACAAGGTAGTTACTCCGGTTTCCCAGAGAATATACCTGCACAGTAGAAGCTAGAGTATAACTTGCCAAACTGGAAAAGACTCCATCATAGGATCATAAATGTGGGGTGGAAAGAGACATTAGAGGCCCTCAAGTCCATCACCTTTTGACAAATTAAGAAACTGAGGCCCAGAGAATTTAAGTGATTTGACCAGAGTCAAATAGTGTCTCAGTTTCTGAGCCAGAATTTGAACCCAAATGTTTCTGACATCAAGTTCAATATCCTATCTCACATCCAGGGGTGGGGAATCTGTGACCTTGAGGCTACACATGGCCCTCTGTGTCCTCAAGTGCAACTCTTTGACTGAATCCAAAATTCACAGAAATATATCCCCTTAATAAAAGTATTTGTTCTATAAAACTTGGACTCAGTCAAAAGGCTTCAACCAAGGATCTAGAAGATCAAGTGTGGCCTTGAGGCCACATGTTCTCCACCCTTGAGTACTATACTGAGGCTCAATCAAGTGTGTTCTGGGAATTGCATTACAGCTGGGACAAGCCTAGCTAGGCCTATCACCAGGTTGGGTTCAAGGTGTCCATTTCTTTTCTTTTCTTCTTTCCTTCCTTCCTTTCTTTCTTTCTTTCTTTCTTTCTTTCTTTCTTTCTTTCTTTCTTTCTTTCTTTCTTTCTTTCTTTCTTTCTTTCTTTCTTTCTTTCTTTCTTTCTTTCTTTCTTTCTTTCTTTCTTTCTTTTTCTTTCCTTGTTTCTTTTCCCTACTGTGGCAACTCCTAAGGACCATCATCAAAGGAGAAAATGGTTGGAAGCTGCTGGTGGTGGGAGTACCCATCTAATGAAATCTCAGATCTTCAATCACTGACAGTTAAGTATGTATCATAAAATGTTTACAAAATCATACTTCATGCCTTGTGGGAACAATAGGTGTGTTAGTTATTGGATATAAGAAAAGTCTGATTAGAGTCCCAAATTCCTGCCTGATATTCCCTTGGGGAGTACTGTTGACAGTATTATAAAACCTCAGCTTTTCTTTCCCATATTCTCTACTTTTTCTTCCTTTTATTAAGAGGCATTGTGTTATAGCAGACAGGAAGCTGGTTTTTGGAGCCAGTAAGAACTGGTTCATGATCCACCTCCAAAATGAAAGGCAAGATGACTCTGGGCAAGTTAATTAACCTGGCAGTTGTATTGGCATTATATGAGCAAGCTTCTGTGATTAACAATGGTCAAAAAGCTTCCTACCTCCAATGGTGGAGGGAGTTGCCTCATTTCAGAGTTTCCCATGTCAAGTAAAGTACAGGTCTAGTCCATATCCTGCTAATGCACACAACTGAGGCTTTCAGAACTCAGTGGTTGAGTAAATTCTGAGTTCAAATCTTACCTCTGACACCATTGTATAAGCTTGGGTAAGTTATTTAATGTTTCACCTTTTGGGATAACATTTTCCATATCTGTAAAATGAAGAAGTTGGTCTAGTTGGAATCTATGATCTTTTCCAGATCTTGCTCTATAATCCTTTGAAATTAAGGATGGTCAAGTATTCTCATCCCCACGTATCTTACAGCTGACAGCAAGTCAAGCACTTGACCTTATTTATATTAGGTCTATTTCTAAAAAAATTTTCTGCCATTTCATTTTCTTCCAAATCCTCCAGAATGACAGAGAGCAAACAGCAGTTTGAATCAGCCTGCTTTTTTTTTTTTTTTTTGCCTCCCCTATGGAGGAAAGATGGGATTGAGCTGCAAAAATTAATCATTTCTGTTCAATAGGATATCTATGTTGATACTGATATATACATACTTATGTGTGTATATTTTCTCCCCATATATATTTATATCTATATACATATATGTATACATATTATATATCACACATATGTTTGTATATGTTTTATAGTGTATGTACATTGCTATTTGCAACTTGTCTCCCCCTTTAGAATGTGAACTCCTTGAGAGCAGGATCATGGGTAGTTTTTTGTTTGTTTGTTTTTTTTGCCTTTCCTTCTGTCCCCAGCATTTAGCATAGTGCATGCCACATAAGAAGCACTTAAGATATGGTTCTTGATTTGCCTCACAGGGACAGTCTACTTAGCAAAATTGCTAAGCAGACTGAATGTTGTCTTTGTCAGAGCTCTCACCATCTTTTTTGGTCTTCTCTTCCTTCCTAACTATTCTGGATCCTCATCTCTGAAAAGTTATTTTCCTCTTAATACAGTCTGCTAATTTAGCTAAGCTATTAACTGTCATTGGCTTAATGTTTAACCCCTCTTAGGGGCATTTTAATTCTAATGAGAGATTATAGAAGATCTAGAAGCTTTAATACATCCTCCCCCCTAAAGCAATGATTCTCTCAGGATGAGATTTTAGGCAGAAGCAGGTAGATATTTGGGGGGAAATGGGAACTTCCCATTGATCCTCAAATGATATTCCACAGGTCCCTGGTTAAGACCAATATGCAGTTTTAAATTTTATTTTCATTAGACTTTCAGAAGTTAGATGGAATGAATCTTGTTTCCTTCTGAGGAAGAGAAAAGAAAGAAACCTTCAGCCTCAAATATTTAGCAGAGCAGACAGCAGGAAAGTGTTCTGCCTGTCTTGATTGCTCCAAGCCTGAACTGGTCATGGTATTTGGGAAAAGGTCACTTAGTCCACTTCTCGTATTTAATTTCAGGCGGGAAGAACTCCAAAGTCCTCAGAGGGTTAGTTCAGGGCAGTAAAGCACTGAAAAGTTACTGGGGCTTATCTTTAGTCTTATCCAAATGATTGAAGCTTTTTGGATCTAAAAAAAAGTTGAAAGGACAGAGGACTTTAGCTCTTCTATTCCTAACCTCACCCAGGAATTCAGAAGTGATTCAGAAGAGCTAAAGGTGATGGGAAAGAAAGGAATTTTTAAAAGTTCAGAGGGGAAAACTTCATTTAAAATATATTTATGATGATGATGATGATGTTGATGGTGTGTGTGTATGTATGTATGTGTGTGTGCATATGTGTGTGTGTGTGTATACAAACGTTCTGTTTCTTTTAAGAAATTTAACTTGATAAATTTTACTTTGAAAAACATAATTTTATATGTTCACAAGCTTGGCATTTAATTAGCTTTTGTTTTTAGCACCTGTTATGTGTAAGACCCTATTCTAGGTCCTGGGGACACAAAAATTAAATGATGACCATGTCATGATTATATTGTAGGGGGAATTCTTATTCAGTATGATATGTTTTAAAAAATATATAAAGTCTAAGTTCCCTTACAACTCCTTGACTCTTGAATTTTATGATTCTGAGAATACTTAGAAAGGGAGTATGACACAGAACATTGAATTTGGAGTCAGAGGACCTGAGTTTGGAAAGGTCGTTTGGCTTTAACTCCTCTTCGTGAGGTAGCCAGATACTAACAAACTATTAACAGTTTGGTTCATAATCCTATAATACTATTATTCTCTTTTCCTAATCCCATAAATAATTAATTTTTAAAACTATGACTCAACAAGTATTTGCTTAACACATGCTCTGTACTAGGGACTATTCTAGACTCTGTACTGGGTTATGGGGATACATTAAAATTCATGAAAAAAAAGAATCATTGCTCACAAAGGACTTATAGAATAACTAGGGAATGAATGAATGTATGTATGAATAAATGAATGAAAGAGTCTATTATATGCCAAGCACTGTGCTAAATTCCAGGAATGCAAAAAAAAAAATTTAGAATATTTACTCAAAGATTTCATATTATGATTACAAAAGATAATACATGCAAAAGAATATAGCTTCAGGCAAGGTCCAAAGATTTCTTAGGGTAAACCAGCAAGTCACATGACATTGTCTAGGGATCAAGAAGGCAAAAAGGCATGGGTGATGATTAAAGTCAGAGGACTTTAGGATATCATGGAAGGGCAGATGGTCAGGGCTGGAATGGCAAGTGGTCCTTCATGTCATTAGAAAGCTTGTAGCTCATGTCTCCCATTTCAGTCAAGGGTATGAACAATCATGTCTTTCAGCCCACTCATCCACTGGAATCTGAGTGGTCCAGGGGTAGTGGTGAGAATGAAGAATAGGCAAGAAGGAAAGGTACCCCTGCAGGAGATTCTTCCTACCTGGCCCCTGGATTCAATGAACTATCCCAAGTCCCCTTGAAACTTGTCCACCAACATGAGAACAGAACATTCTTGACAAGTGATCATTGAGTCCCTATTTGAAGAATTCAAGAGACAAATCAAGATTCCTCAAAGCAGTCCATTCCATCATGACAACAAATATCATAATGTAATAGGATTTTTAAGCTATAATGAACCTCAAAGACCATATAGTCCAAAGCTTTTAATTGATGTGGAAACTGAGGTCCAAAAAAGTACAATCACAGAATCATGAAATCTCAGTTTGTGAAGGAATCACAAAAGCCCTTAATTCATTAAATGATTCTCAACTGGGATGATCCTAAAGCTCTTTACCATCTTAGAAATTCTTCTGTTTATCAAGGTCCTGCCTAAAATGGGGTGCCCAGAATGAACTAAGATATTCTAGATTTGATTTTAACAGAGTAAAAGATACTGGAGTCATCAGCTTTCAACATATAGACAAAATTCCTTTAAATTCAGTGCATTACCTTAACTTGTTTGGCCACCGAATAATTCTTTTGAATTGTGTAGAGCTTGCAGTTCAATAAAAACTGAAGATCTTTTTTCAGAGCAACTGCTATCTAGACATAACCTCTCTCCTCCCATGCCACCCTACCCTAGACCTTAGAATCCATCATGGTCTATTAATGCTTGTTGAGAAGTTGCTTATTTAGGTAGATTGCCTCTAAGTTCTCTCCCATCTCTGAGATCTTGCATTTCAATGATATCAAAATCTACAGAAAATGTCAGACTATGCAGAGCTTATCTGTTCTTCTCTCTCATAAATTCTAAAGGCAAAAAGTCACTCCCATTAACCCCTCCCAAAGTTCCTACATTTTTTTTTTCTTCAACAACTTTGTTGGTGAGAATCAACTCTGTCATAGCCATTGCCCTTACTGGCTCCTCTATCTTTGAAGGATTAAATTGATTATTAATATAAAACAGGAAGCTTTTTTAACTCCTCTGTGTTTGGCAAAAAAACAGTCAGATCCAGCAGGCATACAGATAATTGTAATTTTCTATCACTAGTATATTACGCGTTTATGTCAAGTGTATGATGTTTGTCAAACTCCTCATCTATTTTTTCTTTCTGTCCATATGGTATGTGATATACTTTATTGACATCCTTTAATTTTCCGCCACCATTGATCTTTTAATGTTTTCTACCATACTTATTCCCTATGGCTCCTGGGCTTCCTGATATATCTTCTTAATAAAACAGTGCTACTCTGACATCCTTTTTACCTAGCCTTTTCCTCTCCATTGAAGTCTATACATTCAGAGTTGTCCTCTAATCACAAATCTATCCCATTAAGAGTCAGTAACACCTGGAGAAGCTTGCTCTAGAGCTGTTATTCCAATGCCAGCTCTTACTGACAAGTTAGGTATACTCCTTGTTAACTTAGCAACAACATTGAGAAGGAGTAATTTTGGTTTTTGATACCAGTAGTTCACAAACCCCATTGATGTGTTTTCTGCCATGATTATCAGTTAATATCACTTGATTAATCAGACTTAATTAGCTTTTAGAAAGGAATATTTACTAAGCTGGTATTATAAGAACATTTGACGCAATATATCCCCTCTGTCCAAAATCTGACTGACTCTACCACATACATAGTACAAGAGAAAGCGGATTCAGGCTTTGAAAGGACATGTTACCAAAGGATAACTATAATTCACAGCTCTTGGATATTCTTCCCCCCACCATGGAATTCTTAGGATGTTCTCACGTATCTTTTCTGATGAATTCTTTGTGGAACCCTTTATCAGATTGTTTCATCTTGTCCAATCTCCCCATGACTCCTGATGTAGACACTGCCATATACTATTGTAGATGTATTTCCAGCAGTGGAAAGATGTGAAGTTCCTAAGTCCTTTGGACCTTTGGAGCTCATAAAGTCTTCCTCCAATTAAAGGGCAGGGTCAAGTGTGTACCTGAGGTGCTCTCTTCCCCCCACCAAAAGTTTTCTTCTTAGGTTTATTTATGGCTCAGATGTGTTTAGAATTCCTTGACTCCAATTAGCTCCATGGTTTTTGTACAAAACCCAGAGGGCATGACAAGGTCCTTCATTCAATCTGAGCAGATTTCCTATTATACCTGGGAAGGTATCCAAGTCTTATTTACTTCTGATGAGTAATCATTACGTGTTCTCATCTGATACAGGAACTAGGATTATGATCTTATCACTTACTTTAAGTGGGATGAAAGATTTTGATTAATTTACTCTTTCATCTTTATACCTATGAGATCATTTGTTTCCTTGTGTTAGTATATTTAATTAATCTTTATTGTTTTTCATAATTAGTACATTTATATGACTGATATGATGTCTTTTATCTCTGCTCCTTTCTTGTAGTTTGTTTTTTTTATAAATTTCTTGGCATCTCTACTGTTATTGTTCTTCCCACTTTCTTGATACTCCCTATAGTATTCTCCCTTGTCAGTTTAACTTAAATAGTATTCTCAGGAGTATTTTGGAGCCAGCTCAAACATGCTCATAAGAGCTGATGGTTAAATTTTAAGTATGAGCATTTATACCTTGGAAATTGGTGGTGCTATAAATTAGTGCTTGATTTATTGTTTTTGTTTTTGTTTTTGTTTTTGTTTTTGTTTGGTCTAGATTTAAGAAAGTGATAGAGAAAATATTGTTAAAGCAGATAAAATTTAAAAGTAGGTCCAACATAAATTTGTCCTGCTAGAAATTGTTTGTTAAATATTTACCAGCATATCCCTTTTCACCCCCTTCTCTTTCCTCCTCATTTTAAGGTGCTTTTAGTTAGGTGCTCAAGATTCCAGATTAATAATCTTTTAATTAAAAAAGTCTATCCTCTGTTATCTGCATTCCATTTTTGACCAAGAAGCTGCTATAACAAGTTATGGTCCAGAAATCCAAATAAAATTTTCAGAGACCATCCAGCTATTCACTCTCCAAGTCAGATTTTCTCTTTCATAATTCTTTATTTTATTTGTAAAAGGAATGTATCAAGTGTCCCATATAACACTTTGTGATAATCAGCAATATTTTTTATATTCCTTCTAGCAGTTTCATCTGTGCTCACATTGATGTGGTTAGGGTTAGGGGTGCTCTGGAGACCCCAAAACACCAACATGCTGGGTCCTGCTAAATGAATTTGACTCAAGTCTTCTCAGCCAAAGAAAAGCTAAGTTTATTAAAAGTTCACCATATTGGGTAGACTCTTAAGGAGCCTAGGTATCTGTGACACTTGCATTGGATAAGTGGGCCAGAGCTAGTCTGTGCTAGGTCATTCTATGTCTCTCTCACACACATGGGGGAAAGAAGGAATCTTATATGTAGGAAGATTGTGGGAGGAATCTAGGGGTGATCTAGAGGAGAAGTTTGGAGAAAAAAAAAAACTTTAGAGAAAGTTTTCAGGAGGAGTTAGTGAGGTCAATGAGTGATTAAGGGTGGGAAGTTGTTGGAGGCTACCTGGAGCCAATAGACAATGGTGGCCTAGACAAGTTCAAGGGTGGATTTTTATTTTGATAGGCTCAAGGGTGGGAAATACATGGACAATGGAGGGCTAGGCTAGTAACAGAGATCTGGGCAGAGACACAATGAAAAGCATATGGCCTCTGCAAATACCTCATCAAGAGGAAAGATTCAGTTAGAGTTCAAGAGGGCTCCCAGAGCCTGCACCTCATCAACATGACTCATGTAAGATATAAGAGGTAGTATTCTAGTTGGACAAGTCTTCAGAAGTTCTCTATCATGAGTTGGATGCCTCCAAAAACTCTAAAGTGATTTCTATTTTTATTGTCAGGTAGAAAAGCATCTGTTTCTGTATTCCTTGCTATGGAGTCGCCAACCACCACTACTCATTTCTTTTTCCTCTGACTTTTACTGTATGATCTTTTCCTTGATAATCTCTGTGGAACAGAGATCACAACAATATTCTTTGGTCAACTTAACTCCTTTCTTCTTAGATAATCCAATCATATCTTTTCAAAAATAACCTTATATTGCTTCATAGGTTTAGTAATCCTTCATACATTTAGTAATCCTTTTGCCTTTTCTCCTACATTGCGTTCTTTTACTTTCCAATGTCCTAGAAGAGGTCGGGATTTACCTTCACCACTTTCAATCCTTTTTGCTGTATTTTCACATTGAAACTATTCCTCTATTTTTTTGAAAGGGACTCTTTATTGTTGCCAATAGCCTGGAGATTGAAGATGAGTATTTCAAGCTCCACCCTCCCACACTTTACTTTCTCTTCTAGGAGAAAAGATTAGACCTTACTTTGAACATAGATAAGTCACATTATTGAAATTAGTATATAGGAAGTCTGACAGCTCTACTCAAAGTATATTGATTAATTGTTCTGTATAAGCCTGGAGGAAGATTTCTCTCTTTTTTTTAAATAGAATTTTATTTATTTTGTAAGATATCTCCCAATTACATGTAAAAATTTTAAACATTCATTCAAAAAAGTTTTTGAATTTAAAATTCTCTCCCTTTCTTCTAGCCTTCTCTTTGAGATGGCAAGCAATTGATATTGATTATATATGTGAAATTACACACACACACACACAAACATATTTCCATATTAACCATGTTACAAAAATAAAATAGACCAAAAAATGAGAAAAACAAAGTTCAAAAATGTTTCAATCTACATTCAGAGTTAATCAGTTGATGCTGAAGGTAGAAAGCATTTTCATGATGGATACTCTGGAATTTGCTTGGATCATTCTCTTGAGCATAGTAGCTAAGTCTTTCAAACTGATCATCATACAACATTACTGTTATTGTGTACAATGTTCTCCTGCTTCTACTCACTTCACATTCCCTCCATTCATTTAAGACTTCATAGATTTTTCTGAAACCATCCTGCTCCTCATTTATCACACAATAGTATTCTATTACAACCATATACTGCAACTTGTTTAGCCCTTGATGGACATTCCTTCAATTTCTAATCTTTGCCATGACAAAAAGAATTGCTGTAAATTATTTTTTTCAAATAGGTCCTTTTCCCTTTTCTTTGATCTCTATGGGATACAGACCTAGCACTGGCATTACTACCTCAAAGGGTAGGCACAGTTTTATAGACCTGTGGGTATGACTTCAAATTGTTCTTTAGAATGGTTAGACTAGTTCAGAACTCTACCAACAGTCTGTTAGTGTCCACTAGTTTTTTCACACCCCATTCAGAATTTGTCACTTTCCTTTTCTTTCATGTTAGCCAATCTAATAGATATAAGGTTGTATCTTATTTGTTTAAATTTGCATATCTCTTATCAGTACTGATTTAAAGCATCTTTTTCATATGACTATAGATAACTTTGATTTCTTCTTCTGAAAACTACCTGTTCATATCTTTTGACAATTTCTCAATTGAGATATGGCTCTTTAAAAAAAAAAATTGCCTCAATTCCCTATACATTTGAGAATCAAGGCTTGTATCACAAACTTACTTCAATTTTTTCTCCAGTTTCCTGCTTTCTTCTAATTTTGACTTCATGGTTTTGGTTTTTGTTTTTTGTGTGTAAAACCTCTCTCTTTTTTTGGGGGGGGGGGTGAGGCAATTGGAATAAAGTGACTTGCCCAGGGTCACACAGCAAGTAAGTGTCAAGTGTCTGAGACCATATTTGAACTCAGGTCCTCCTCCAAGGCCAGTGCTCTATCCACTGTGCCACCTAGTTGTCTTGCAAAAACTTTTTAATTTCATGTAATCAAAATTATCCATTTTAACTCCTATCTTTCTCTTGTTTAGTCATAAACTCTTCCTTTATCCATAGATTTGGCAGATCAAAAATTGATCTATGTTCTTCTAATTTACTTATGGCATCAGTTTTCATGTCAAAATCTTCTATTCATTTTGACTTCATTTTGGCATATTGGTGCGAGATGTTGATCTGCATCTAACTTCTATATTGTTTTACAGTTTTCCCATCAATTTTTGTCAAAGGAGTTTTTACCTTAAAAGCTTGAATCTTAGGGCTTATCAAGCACTAAATTACTTTGGTATTTGACTACTATATGTTACATACATAATCTATTCCATTAATCCACCAATCTATTTCTTAGCCAAGACTAGCTTATTCTGATGATTACTACTTGGCAATATAGTTTGAAATATGGTACTGCTAAGCTACCTTCCATCATATTTTGTTTTAATCAATTCCCTTTATGTTCTTAACCTTTTGTTTTTTTAGTAGAATTTTACCATTTTTTTCTAGTTCTACAAAATAATTTTGTAGTAGTTATATTGGTATGGCACCAAATAAGGAAATTAAGTTTAGTAGAATTATAATTTGTATTATATTGGCTCTATCTACCCATGAACAATTTCCATTTCTCCTATTGTTTAGATCTGTCTTTATTTGTGTGAAAAGCATTTTACAATTGTGTTCATATAATCCTTGGGTTTGGAAGTAGACTCCCAAACATTTTATGTTTTCTACAGTTATTTTATTTTATTTTATTTTTTGGGGGGGGGGGGAATAAATTG
>JAQQSV010004347.1:0-14856 GCA_028646515.1 Pseudochirops corinnae | reverse complement strand
AAGAGGGGGAGAAAATATGTAACTCAAAATCTTGTGGAAATGAATGATGCAAACTATAATAAAATTTTAAAAATTAAAAAAAAAAAGAAGTTAAATTTCATCTTCTTAGATTTAAAGTAATGTTCTGACCTGGGAAGATTTTTTTGTACCCTAATGGTCATTCAGTATCTTTCCTACTTTTCTCTTATTTACAAATTTTATAAGAATGCAAGCTATTCCTTTATCCAAGTCATTGATTTTTAAAAAGTCAACTCCAGGGAGCCAAGAAGAGATCCTTTGGACACTCCATTGGAATGCTCCTTCCAAGTTGACACAAAAACATTAATGAGTCTAGTCATTTAGCCAGTTCCAAATTCATCTTGTACAATTGTTTAGCCCACATTTCTCCATCTTTCCATGAAAATAGCATGATATACTTTGTCGAATGTCTTGCTAAGATCTGGGCAAACTATTATCCTACAACATTGGTATCAATCAATCACTCAATAAAAATGTGTTAAGTACCTACTATGTATGAGGCACCGTGCGAAGTGCCGGGTGTACAAAAAAGAAGGAAAAGATAGTTTTTACCCTCAGAGGAACTTACAATCTAAGAGGAGAGATAAAAAATATAAACAAACAAGCTATTAATGAGGTAAATAGAAAATAATTAACAGAGGGAAAGCACTAGAATTAAGAGGTGTTAGGAAAGGCTTCCTGTAGAAGTGGGATTTTAGCTGAGACTTTTAAAAAAATTATTTTGTTTTCCCCCAATTACATGTAAAGATAATTCTTAACATTCATTTAGAAAAGAATTTGAGTTTCAAATTCTTGCCATCCTGGTGACGATAAGTAATTTGATATAGGTTATACATGTGCAATCACATAAAACATATTTCCATATTAGTCATGTTGTGAAAGAAGACACAGACCAAAAAAAGATACACACACACACACACACAGATAAAGTGAAAAATAGCATGTTATGATCTGCATTCAGACTCCATCAGTTCTTTCTCTGGAAGTGGATAGCATTTGTCATCATGAGTCTTTTGGAATTGTCTTGGATCATTGTGTTGCTGAGAATAGCGAAGTCATTCAGAGTTGATCCTCATACAATATTGCTGTTACTGTGTACAATGTTCTCCTGGTTCTTCAGCTGAGACTGAAAGAAAGTCAGGGAAACCAGGAGGCAGAGATGATGAGGGGATCACTCCAGGCATTGGGGGACAGCCGAAGAAAATGCCCAGAGCCAAGAGAGGGAACACCTTGTTTGTGGGACAGCCTGGAGTGTCCCTGGATCAAAGAGGTCATGTTGAATAAAGTGTAAGAAGACTGGAAAGGTTGGAGGGGGCTAGGTTATGAAGGACTTTGAATGCTAAGCAGAGGATTTTGTATTTGATCCTGGAGACAATAGGAAGCCACAGTAGCTTATTGAGTGGAGGTGGGGAAGGTGATGTGGTTAGACTTGCACCTTAGGAAAATCGTGGCTGAAGGGAGGATGAATTGGAGTGGGGAGAGACTTAAGGTAGACACATCCACCAGCAGGCTATTGTAATAGTCCAAGTGTTAGGTGATGAGAGCCTGTACCAGAGTAGAGGCAGTGTCAGAGGAGAGCAAGGGGCATAATTAGGAGACTTTGCAAGGGTGAAATAGCTGGGCCTTGACTACAGATTGGATGTGAGGGTGGGAGTGGGGGGGTAAGAACATCAAGCTAGCATGGGGGCCACGAAACCACACATAAAGGTCCCTGTCTGTGGCATACTGATATAGAAAACTGCATGTCAACATTATCTATGTTCTATTATATATTTATTCGTCTTGTTGGATAGTTCCCAATTCCATTTTAACGTGATTCCCATGGGTTGTGTGTTTGACACTCTCATCTACAGCATCATCTGTTGTTATTGTTATTGTTGTTATATTGAGTTATATTCAGTCCGGTCTGACTCTTTGTGACCCCATTTGAGGTTTTCTTGGCAAAGATCCTGGAGTGGTTTGCCATTTTCTTCTCCAGCTCAATTTACAGATGAGGAAACTGAGGCAAACAAGGTGAAGTGACTCGCCCAGAGTCATACAGCTAGTGTCTGAGGCCAGATTTAAACTCACTTCCTCCTGACTCCAAGGCCAGCACTCCATTTGATGTGCCACCTTGCTGTCCTTTCAGTTTAGTAATCCTGAAAAAAAAAAAAGGAAATAAGGTTAGTCTGGCTTTTAGTGATCATGGCTTTCTTTTCTTTTCTAGATGTTCACTGGTTGGTTCTTTACTAATTCATACTAGATTCTTCCCAGAAATTAAAGTGAAGCTCACTGACCTATCATTTGCAAATTCTATTTCTCCTTCACCGTCATCTTTTTTTGGGGGGGTGGTTGGAGGGGGTGTCAGTGGGGACATCTGCCTTTCTCCAGCCTCTCATTCTACCTAGTCTTTCAAGCTTCCCCTAGAGCAGTGGTTCTCAACCTTCCTAATGTCACTACCCTTTAATACTCTATCTGCACGTGGGCTGACCCACCTGGAGGCTGATAGAGGAGCGATGTCTCCGCTCTTAAGACCATCGGAAACACGTGTATTCCGACGGTTTTAGGCGACCCCTGTGAAACGGTTGTTTGACTCCCAAAAGGGTCGCGACCCACAGGTTGAGAACCACTGCCCTAGAGGCATACAACAAATGTATCAGCCAATTCTTTGAGCACCTGAGGATGCATTACACATGTACCAGAAGATTGGAATTCATTAAGGGCACCCAAGTACTTGCTTATTATCTCCTTCCTTATCTGGGCTACCAACTCCCTATTAGCCATTTTTGCTCTGTCCTGCTTAAAGGTCATTTTCCTTGGTAGAGAAACCAAATAACAATTTTAATAGCTTTGCCTTCCCTCTGTGGTTGGTCACCATTGTCCCATTCACCCCCAAGCAGTTGTCCAAATCTTTTTTTGAGCCTCTTCTCTTCCACAATGGAGATTTAAAACAACAACAACCTTTTTGCTATTCTTAGATTGTCTCAACAGTTTCAGCTCGTTCTAAGTTTTGACACTTCTGACATTATTGTTATGCTCTTATGATACTCTTTTTTTTATGCATCCTATGTTATATGTCCTGGCTTCTATCTTGTGTCATATCTTTTTTAAAAGTCAAAGTTGAATGCTGAGCTCCCCGTGCATACATATTGGTCTCTTCAAATAATTCCTGTCTGTCCTTATTGAAAGTGTTTCCCTTAGTATTTTCAGATTTTAACTTGGGGAAAGTTTCCCATCTCTCCCAGGCTGCCTTACTTATCCAGTAGACTTTTAGTCCATTAGGTTCTTTCTATCCTTCCTCTGAGCTTTTTTAAATCCTCTCTCCAAAAATCTATGGTGCTTGTGAGACCAAGACCAATTTTACTGTCTTCTACCACATACTCCAGGAAAAAAACAGTCATTTCCCCACAAGGTTCCCAATATTTCTTCTCCAGCTCCCAGTTCCCCTGTTAGTAAAAATCTGATCCAGCATAGAATTCCCAGTCATTGGTTTCTCAACCTTTTGAAGGATGACATTATTTTTAAGGTGTGAAGTTATTAGCTGCTCTTCTTTTTTGGCAAAGAGAGGGCTCTACCTTGAATAATTGATGTCCCCAGTCATTACCATATTATGCTTCAGTGCCAGCTTATTTTCTGAATCCATGACTTAGCTCTTCTTTCTGTACCGGTGGTCTTCATAAGACTCAGATGACCTTCCTATCAGAAAGGGAGTTCAGCATTATCCGGGGAGAAAGTTAATCACCCGGAGTGGCCATTAAAAGGAAATCTGCATTTATGTAGCACCTACTACATGCCAAACATTGTGCTAAGCGCTTTTCACAAATAATATCTCCTTTGATCTTCACAATAAACCTATGAGATAGGTGCCATAATTAGCACCATGTTATAGTTGAAAAAGCCATGGTAAACAGAGGTCAAATGACTTTCTTAGAGTCACACAGCTACTAAATATCTGAGGCTGAATTTGAACTCAGTTCTTCTTGACTCTAGGACCAGCATTCTACACACCATGCTACCTAGCTGATTCTTAAAAAGCTAACCTAGCTGATCACTATATAGGGGATGGATTATGTGATGTCTTAAGGCAATTTTAAACTGTAACATTTTGATTCTGACATTCTTGTAGGGATGTCACTCTGGTTGTTTAGTTCAGCAGAGGGTGTATGATCTCTCTGATGGTTATTGATATGCCCCATAAACAACTGTATATATGAGGAGGCTTTAGGAAAGCACTTCCATTGGTTCTGACCCAAAGGTGAGAAATCTTAATTGTTCAGTCCTGTTGCCTCCAGGCCCCATATTATGCCTCATTGCAGGTCCTGTGATCTATTTCCATAACTCCTTATCTGATTTCCCTTTCTGTTCATATTGTCTTTAGTACACTCAGACAAGCCTATCATATCAGAAACTTATTGTAAGCATAGGCATTATGCATTTGACAGATTGACATTTATACCCAGTGCTATAAAGCTGCGATTTTTTTTCCCCACCAGTTGTAGTATAGGAATTTCTTTCTTTCCCATATGTGTGAGTTTTATGTACATCCCTAGGTCTGGTTGCAGGGAACCCTGTCTTGCCTGGGAGTAGAAGATATTGTCCTTTGACTAGGGCATCATCAGACTGTGTTCATTCATGGGCAAAAATGTCTAAGGGCCAAGGAATCTGGGAGACCCAGTCAGATTACCAGAGTTATGAGATAGTGATAGAAACTGGCTTCAAGCTCCACGAATTGACAATATCTGATAATGTTTTGTCTCCATTTTTGAGAGTCTACACTCAAGTGTCCAAGCCCATTGCTACATCCTCATCATTGGATTGGGGAATATAAAGAACAGGATAGCTGCCACGTTGTATTGCCTCCTGCAGCTGATCCTGGAGCAAAGCAAACTGTCATTTTGTTGCATCACATTTCTGTACTCATACACTGCCCTGATCTTCCTCTGGTTTTGATCCCCAGGTTCTTAAAAGACCACTTGTGAACTCTAATCATGCTTTTCCACTTAGTCTCCAGATCAGTTCTTTCTTTGCCTGTGAATGTGCCAGTCTTGAATTTTGACAATGCTTTTGGATCTGTTGATTCTCAACTCTGGCTTTGTAAGTAGAACATTCCTGGTGGATTTGGTCTGGTTTGTTTACCAATTCAGTGACTCTTATGATTAGCTTATGGCTAAAGAACATGCAAGCTAATCACTAGCCTGGCGGGGCATGAGTCACTGAGTACATAACACTCAGGGATACATGTAGTTCCCTTACACCATGCTTTTCTTACTAGTTAATCCTTTTGCAATTCCATATCAGACACTATACCCTTCAAATAACTTAATTTCTCTGGATCTCAATTTTTCTCTTAAAGTAAAATATGAGTGATGGATTGGGTGATGTCTTAAGGCAATTTTTATCTGTAATATTTTGATTCTGACATTTTGTAAGGATGTTACTCTGGCTGTTTAGTGCAGCAGAGGGTGTATGGTCTCTCTGGCGGGTGTTTATATACTCCATTAATAATTGTATATATGAGGAGGCATTAGGAAAGCACTTCCATTGGTTCTGACCCAAAGGTGAGAAATTTTAGTTGTTCAGTCCTGTTGCCTCCAGGCCCCAGATCCATGGTTACCTCTAAGGAATGCATGTAGATGTAGGCCTTATGCCCGCTCTCCCTCAAGGCTTTCACACAATAGCCACAGACCTTGTATCTCAGCTCAGTGAAAGGACTTTGAAGGACCTCTATTCTCTCAAAGTAACCACTTTTACAAGATGACTGCAGAGAGCGTCCAGTTATACATACCCTCAAAGAAGACAGAGCCCTCAAGGAACCAAATCCAAAACAATAATCTTCAGGAGCTGGTTTCTCATGAGTAGGAGTCCACTGGGCTAACAGAAAATACAAGGCATTGGGACTGGGATTAGAAGCCTCAGCTTCTGGCTGAATCCTAATCCCTTCATGAGCTCTTCCAGCAAACCTTCCTGCTGCACTCTACCTGGATCTCTCCTACTGCTGCTCTTGCCAGTGACTGTGACTCTGTCTACTCTGCTGGGGCCTCTACCACTGCCCATTCTGCTGAGGTCTGTGCTTCCACTATTGCCCCCCTTCATTGCCTGCTATCCTCCTGAACATCATGATGTATTGCAAAATTAGACTGTATCTGAAATCATTTGTCTCCTTCCCATGTAATGTGTTCTCCAAAACTTGACTGAGCAGATCCGACCCTGGATTTGCTTAGCCTCTACCACAATGGTCATTGTTGTGGGAGGCACAGAAAGGTTAAGTGACTTGCTGTGGGTCATATGCTAGTGTCTATATGTAGTGTCTTCCTCACTCCAAGTCTGAAGCACTAACCATTGTGCCACTGAGATGCTTCTGCATACGTTATTGATATGGCCTTCTGTGAGTGACGAGTCAGGCATAGGAAGTTCCTAGCTGTAACCCACCCCATCACTTCTCTGCCTGCCCCTCAACACCACTTCCTAAGCACTGAGGCCATCAATCAGTGCTATATGGCGCCTGCTTGGTGGCTACTTAGTAGAGGTGATGACCCAGGTACCAGTCAGGAACAGAATGGGGGAAGATAATAATCATATAACCACATGGATAACCATTTGACATTATTGTCACTCTATCAATCAGTAAGTATTTATCAAGAACCTATTGACACCTATGTGTCAGGCACTGATCTAGGCATGAGGAGACAAAGACAAAAATGAAAAAAATTCCATCAAAATTTATTAATTCCATCAGAAAAATGGTATGTACACACATACACATATATGTGTACACATAAATATGCATGTGTACATGTGTGTATATTTATTGTATGTGTGTATTATGGAGTATACAACTGTTGAAAGTTACATTGACTCAGTTCCCTTAACAACCTATGTATCAACCAGTGTTGGGGGAGGCTCTGCTGGGGAAGAAGACACAAGATGTGCAGCTTTTTGTATTACATGCTTTTTGTCACATCCTTGGGGAGGAACTGAGATGCAAGGGATCAGCCTCTTCTGCTGAGGTAGACCTATCTGAATTGTCTTAAAATTGCCTATAAAAACCAATGCCACCTTGACTCCATTTCTGATCATCAGTGATCAATCCATTAATATGGTGCTACCTCAATGTAACTTATAATAAAATCTTTTTAATTCTCTTTGTCCTGAGTTTTGCCTTGTTAATCAGGGTGAAAAGCTCAAATAAAGAATTTTGCCTTCAGCATAATCATTGGGCAGCTCCAGAAACAAAAGCAAATTAATACATTGGACCAAGGGGTCGAGGCCAGAGGCTGGGGAGTTCCACAGGAAATCTCATTTCCATAGGACTCTCTTTGCTTCCTTCTTCTTTCCTTTGTAGCTCCAATTAAAAATTATTCAATTTAATTCAATTGTGTGTGTACTAATATATATACATAAAGCAAATACAAGACAATTCTTTAGTTGGAAAGATGAGATATTACCAAATGAGAGAATCAGAAAAGGCTCCGTTTCCCATTGAAGGTGGTTCTTGGTCTCAGTTTTGAAGGAAACTAGAACTCAGTTCTCAGATCTTGAAAGAGAAAAGATGCAGCCTATGGAGGCCCCTGGAAGTAGATTAATTGTGTAATTGGAGGTGCTTTAGGGAAGTAGAGCATTGGTTTCAATAGCATCAAAACACCATTTTGTACTCATAACATGTGATGGGAACGAGAGGGTTGTGACCATGGGGTTGATGTGTGCATGCCACAATCAGCAGCATTTTGGAGGACAGGGAAAGAAGTGGAACAAGATATACTTCAAACATCAGGCTATTGAAGTTCATGGAGTTTCAGCAGATAGAACCTGAGAATTACTCACTTGTAAGTAGATGGTGGCATTAATGAGCAAGTTTTAATATAGACCTTTTTGTACATGACTTTGCCCAAATGGAGAAGTCTATAGTGAATTTGTTTTTCTGTGATTATTGTGCTGATGGGTCTATACAGGATTTCAAAATCATAGGGTTTTAAAGCTAAAAGTGACGTCAGTGATCATTTAATGCAATTTTCTCATTTTATAGCTAAGGAAACTGAGGCCTAGAGAGGAGAATGGGACTCTCTTGTCTTCCTTGTACCTTCAATTAACAACAATCTAAATTGAATTCCACAATCATTTATTCATTTCAGGGCATTGTGCCAGGTTCTAGGGACAAAAAGACAAAGAAGAAAAATACATTGTGCTGGTGAATATAACACGTACGTAGATAAGTAAACGCAAGCTCATTTGAGGATGGGAGGATGATGAGTCAGGAGGATTGGGCAAGATGTCACAGAAGAGGTGACTCCTGAACTGAGCTGGGGGGAAGCTAAGGATTCTAAAAGGGAGAGGTGAGGAGAGAGCACAGTCCAAGTATGGGGGAACCATCTGTGAAAAGACACAGAGGCAACAGATGGATTGATGTGTCTGGGGAACAGCAAGTGGG
The DNA here is from genome assembly GCA_028646515.1 of Pseudochirops corinnae. Lineage (NCBI taxonomy): Eukaryota > Metazoa > Chordata > Mammalia > Diprotodontia > Pseudocheiridae > Pseudochirops > Pseudochirops corinnae. The sequence goes on along the minus strand of JAQQSV010004347.1, from coordinate 6,434 downwards.
CCAGTCTGGCTGGAACATAGAGTGTGAGAGGGAGAAATGTGAAATCAAATTGGAAAGATAGATTGGAGCCAGGTTGCAAAGGGTTTTAATTGCCAAATTGAAGAGTTTGTGTTTTATCCTAAAAGCAATGGGGAGCCACTGAACCTTCTTGAGTATAGGCCAAATTTGTGCTACAGGAATATTAATTTGGCAACTTTATGGAAGATGATTTGGAAAAGAGGAGAAATTAGAGGCAGGGAAACCAATTAGAAGGCTAGCGCTATAGACTAAGCAAGAGATAATGAGGGGTGACAGTTGTTGGAGACTGTGTGGTGGAAGAGGAACATTAATACACCATTGGTGGAGCTGTCTAGTCATTCTGTAAAGCAACCTGTAACTATACCCAAAAAGTTAACCAAACTATGCATACCCTTTTGACTCAGTGTTACTGTTCCTTGGCATATATTCCAAAGATATCAAAGGACGAGAGAATGAATCTGTAAGTACAAAAATATTCATGGTAGCACTTTTTGCTATAGGAAAGAGCTGGAAACTAATTCGGGCAATGTCCATCAATGGGGGAGTGGCTGAGAAAATTATAGCATATGAATGAAACAGAGTATTATTGCCTCATAGAATATGACCAGAGGGATGGATTTAGAGAAACTTGGGAAGACATATGTGACTTGATTCAGAGTGAAATGAACAGGAACGGGTGGCCAATTTATATGACAATTGCAACTTTGTCAAGAAAAACAACATTGAAAGGCTTAAGAAGCCTAAACAAAAAATTCATAATTCACGAGTTACCGTGCTTTCTACCTCCTGACAGAGAGGTCATGGATGAGTGGTATAAGGTGAGACATATTTTTAATTATGGCCAATATAAGTATTTTTTTTTCTTGACTGTGTGTATTTGTTACAAGGAAGGGATTTTTTGGCTCTGACCTAGTGTAATGGTGATGGTAATTTGAAGATCTTCCCTGCCCTTTAATTTTAAAGTCTAAGTGAATCTGAGGACCTTCCCTGATTTGAAAATATATTCTGCCCCCTAATAGGCTGAATGTGGTCACATGGAGCCTCTGGTGGGAGGAGTTTGCTGAAGGGCAGAGCAGAATCCACAGGAGAAGCTTGCTTTGGGGAGGTTTGTTTTTCAGGAATGCCCACACCTTGTTACTTTGTATGTTACTTATGTTACTTTGTAACAAGGGCAGTGGGTCATGAGGGTTATGATTCTCTGACCCTGGAGAAGGCTATATATACCTGTAGAGTGGGGTTTTGCTTTGGGGCTCACTTTGGGAAGAACTGTGTGATTTGGCCAGATGAGACTCTGGGCAGCCATTGAGCCCCCCAGTTTTGAAAACTAGATGTTGGTGCTTCCTTCTCTGGTAAGTAACTGTATGGATGTGATGGTCAGATAGCTGGAAGTCCTGTCTATTGGTCTGCTGAATTGTGTTATTTTCTCTGTCTGTAAATTTTTTTGTCTGTATGTAACTTCTGTTTGTATTTTCTCTGAAGGGTGTTGATTTTTCCCCTGAACTAGGTAAATGATATTTGTTTGATTAAACTAAGATTGTTAACTCCTTTTGAGGTGTTTTCCTTTAGAAAAGCAGATCAATGAACCTGTGCTAGCAGCCATCCTGGGTGTGCTAGGGTGCTTGCTACTACACCTAGTCCTTATTTTTTTTTTTATCTTTCTCTAAGTGATTTCTAAGTGACATGGATAGGTTCAATGATGAGTTCTATGGAGATGACTCCCAAATTTATATATCTGGATATAATCTCTCTGCTGATCTCTGGTCCTTCATTACCAACTGCCTGCTGGACACTTGTATCTGCACATACAATTGATATCTTAAACTCATCATGTCTAAAGCAGAACTCATTATCTCTTCCCCTAAAGTTACTACTTTCAATAATTCTGCTTTGGGTTGAGTGCATTACCACCCTACATTTGGAATTTCAGAGTTCTTCTTTCTCCCCCTCCTCCCACATCTAATTATTTTCCAACTCCTGCCAATTTTACCTCTAAACAACATCTTTCTCATTCATCCTCTTTCTAGCATTCTCCTGCCCACTACATTGTTTCAGGTCCTCATCATCTCTTAACTCAATTATTGCCACCCTCTCCTCATTAACCTTCCAGCTTGCAATCTCTCCCCTCTCCTTCACTTTTCCCAAACTTCAATGGATCTGTGATGACATTGTTGTGGGTACTGCCATCAATGGTGCAATACAGTACAATATCATACAATACAATCAATACAACAGAACACAAATTTATTAAGTTCCTACTATGGGCCATGCCCTATGCTAAGTACTAGGGATACAAATAAGAAAAAAAAGACAGCCCCCACCCCCAGCTCAGACAGACCCCGCACTCAAGGAGCTTATTATTTAGTGGGGGAAGACAATATAAAAAGAAAGATGTAAAGTAGAAGGGTTCCAGAGGGTACCAAGCATAGGGTGAGGAGATGATGATGGGGGTGATGGGGGTGATGGGGATGATGATGATAATGACTATGATGATGGTAGAGCTGAAACGAAGCAGAGCCATTGGGAGCAAATGAAGGGATGCCTGGAATTCTGAGTCCTCTCTAAAGAGAGGCTTTGGAAAGAGTTTTTGCTCTACCCTCCAGTCTTCCAATCCGAGGGGCAAAAGCAATTTAGGATATTAAAGAGGTGCGAATACCAAAACTGAAGCAATGTTCTGATGATGAGTTTCCTAGAAATGAACTTATTCCAGGGGAGGCATAAAGATGATGGTGGAGTCAAAAGCAAGTAAAGCAACTGGTAGCAAATGAAAAAATGGTGCAGATCACAACCCATCCACACTTTCTTATCCTGGGAGACTCTTGTACAAATCCTCCCATACGTTCTCTACAACAGGACCACCTTATATGCTTCTAGATCTTTTCATATTGTGCACATATGAATGGAGCACAGGGGCTGTCCATTTTTTGGCTTTTCCTTTCTCTCACACTACGACCTGCAAACCCTCTATCATGCTCATACATAAATACATAATAATAGCAGAGAAGAGAGAGAGAGAGAGAGAGAGAGAGAGAGAGGCATAGAGAGAGAAAATAAATATGTGTGGTTTTAAAGTTTGCAAAGCACTTTATACAAATTATCTCATTTTATCCTTGAATCAATTCTAGAAGGTAGGTGCTATTATTACCTTCATTTACAGATGAGGAAACTGAGACTGAGATTAAGTGACTTGCCCAGAATCACCTGGCTAGTAAGTGTCTAAGCCCGAAGGCCATATTTCAACCTAGGTCAGTTCAGCACTCTATCCACTACAACACCTAGCTGCCACAGGCTTCTTTCTGCTGATATCCTTAACAGTACTTCTCTTGTACAACTCTTTGTTGGTTATTTTTCTTCTGTTTACTCTGCCAAGATAATGATTGGAAGAGACAGAACAAAAAAAAAAAATATGACATGGGTATTTGATACCCAAGAGAGTGTGAAAGGTAGTGATAGAATTTCTGGCTAACCTTGATGGGTTCAAGCCACCGGGTACAGGAAAAATGTATCCTAGAGTGCTGAAAGGATGGAGAGGTATGATAATTGAGTCACTGTCAATGATCTTTGAAAATCCATAGAGCAGCAGAGAAAAATTCTAGGAGAAGGGGTCAAATTTGTCTCAATTGTCAAGTATATGGACAAAATGAAGTCTTCAAAGTGTAACATGACTTAGATTTCTGGCAAAATTCTCAAACAAATTATAGAGTGTCCTAAAGTACTTAAATTTAATAGCTTAAACTTGCACTAAGACTTTTAAAACACTCTATATTAAAAGAATGGTTATCGAAAATCCAGAAAAGGAAGTGTCCAGCACAAAGAGACCAGGCTCTTTGTGGCAAAGAACAGGTCATACCAAACTAACCTCATTCCTTTTTTGATAGGATTACTAAACTGTTTGTTCAAGGGGATAATATGTAGTTTACATAGTTATAGTGTGCCTCGTCTTTGGCAAAGCATTTACTAAAGCCTTTTATGCTATTCATGTTGGAGAGGGGGAAGAAAACGTGACTTGGACAATAAAGACGATGAGATAGATTTAGTTCTGGCTCAAATCACAGATTATCAGTCTCCAAAAAATAAATGTTGCAGGTCCCTGAAAGGACCACAGAAAGGCCCATTGTGATCCTGAGTAGACTGGAATGCATTACCAGTGAATAATTTTGCAGAAGTCACATAAAGAATTATGATCAGAAATGGGAAGTGGATTGCTCACATAGTAAGGTCAAGGAATAGCCAGTCAATAGAGAGCACATATGTTCCATTGGTGTCTCTGTGATGCCAAGAGATATGGAAGAATACTCTCATGATATTGGGAAGGCCCTTGTGAAGCATTTATGGAAGGACATGGATATGAGCCACCTAAGAGCAGAAGTTCTGGGTAGATTGCAATCTCCCCATCTAAATGAGAACCTGTATCAGTGAAATTATAGATTCATTAAAGTATTAAAGAAAATCCTTATTTTGTTTGGCCCCTTTACAGAATATCTGCCATACATGAGTGAACCTCTTGTGAGCATGTGTCTTGGTACTTTACATTTTGCTACATGTCGGAAAGCTATCCCTGTAATCACATCTGTTTTATATAATTTTAATGTCTGTGTGCTTTTCCTTCTACACTAGAGAAAATCCTACTCATCTTTTAAATTCTAACTTAAAGTCCACCTCTTTCCCAAAGCCTTCCCTGATTTCTCACCTGCCTTTGGAGATAATGGCCTTCCCACACTAACTTCATATAGTATTTTGTCTAGCAACTTTCTAATGAACTTATACGATATTTGACATTAATATATCTATTTATGTCTTATTTCCCTAAGGTCACTGAAAACTCCATGAGGGTAGGTATAGCCTAAGCTTTTTATCTCCTCCAACACATAAGGCAGCAGAAATGTAATAAATGTTTATTGAATAAATGAATGAACAAGATGTCTTACTTGAGGAGAAATTTCAAGGCTATGTTTTGTTCTAGTAGGGAGTCAAATGACTTTATACAAAGCAACAAACAAAAGACATTGCATATTTTATATTCTTAGCACCTCTCAGTCACTGTCATAAATATAAAGATGTGTTGTAGAAAATCATAAAAGCTTGTCTGTTTTCTATTTAGCTGGGTGGCAGCCTGTCAGTCAGTCTATTCAACATATTTATGCTGGACAGGTGCTGCAGATGGACAGAGAGCTAGGTCCAAAATTGAGGATAAGTAGGAGATGGAGCTGAATTGTATTGGGGAAATTATTCAGTGCTCACAATTTTTCCAAATCGTTCATTGCTACAAAAGCCTCTCTCTTTAATGCCAGCACTCTCCTACTCATACTATAATGGTTGTGAATCATGGAATACCACAGACTTGGAAGAATTGAGATTGTAAAAAGCCCAAAGGGCAAGGTACATGGTGGGTGTAAGTAGACTGTAATGTGTTAAACATGATGACTTGAGTTTGAAAGTAGAAATAAAAGACATTATAAAGGACATGTAAGACCCTAAAAAAAGATGGGTCTATTGGATATAGAATATAAGGGAAAGCTCAGAGACAACCACAGTGGTACATTGTACTTGGAAATATTAAAATGGCAGGGGCTTCCCCTTTTATATGTGCACATTTTGATTTCTAAAAGGGACAGAAAAAATATTATTTGCCAATCAATCAATAAACCTTGATTAAGTGTCTACTATGTGCCAGGCCTGTGTTACGCTCTAAGGATACAGAAAGTATCCTGCTATGTGCTAAGACTCCAGGGATACAAAAAGAAGCAAAAGACAGTCCCTGCCCTCAGGGAGCTCACAATCTAATGGATCTAATTTGAGTAAAAGTACAAGTAAAATTATTTTAAGAAGACAGTCTCTCAGATAAAATGTGGAAGAGAGAACAGACTGTTAAGAAAACCTGAGAGAGAATTGCAACTCAGATAAATGTAAAGAAAAGGACTGTTTAAACAAAATTCATTTGGAAGAATAAAAGGTCCAGAATATCAAGGGAATTAATGAAAAGAAATGCTAGGGAAGGTGGTCTAGCCATATCAGATTTTAATTTGTATTGTAAAGCAGCAGCCATCAAAACTACTTGGTACTGGCTGAGGAAGAGAGTAGTGTATCAGTGGAATAGATTGGGTACACAAGACTCAGCAGTCAATGACTATAGTAATCTACTGCTTGATAAAACCCAGTTTTGGGATAAGAACTCACTATTTGACAAAAACTGCTGGGAAAACTGGAACATAGTATGGCAGAAACTGGGCATAGACCATTAGCTAACTCCGTATACCAAAATCAAGTCTAAATGGATACACAATCTAGGTATAAAGGCTGATGCTGTAAGCAATCTGGGAGAGCAAGGAATAGTTTACCTGTCAGATTTATGGAGAAGGGAAGATTTTATGACCAAACAAGAGTTAGAGAGCATTATAAAATGCAAAATGGATCATTTT
>JAQQSV010004346.1:0-14856 GCA_028646515.1 Pseudochirops corinnae | reverse complement strand
TTTCCATGTTGGCACGTAAATAATTCAACTTTGATAAGTTACTTAGGATTTCTTTTCCATGTTTACCTTTTCATCCTTATTTTGTTTGAGTATCAAACTTTCTTTTCAATTCTGTTTTTTTCAGCAAGAATGTTTGAAAGTCCTCCACCTCACTGAATGACCATATTTTCCCCTGGAACACTATATTCAATTTTTCTGGGTAGGTGATTCTTGGTTTTAATGCTAGCTCCCTTGATCTCTGGAATATCATATTCTAGGCCCTTTGATCCCTTAATGTAGAAACTGCTAGATCCTGGGTTATCCCAATTGACTTTCCACAGTATTCAAATTGTTTCTTCTTGGCAGCTTGTAATATATTCTCCTTGATTTTGAGACTCTAGAATCTGAGTATAATATTTCTAGTTTTCTTTTGGGGATCTTTTTCAAGAGGTGATCGGTGGATTCTTTCAAGTTCTATTTTGCCCGCTGGTTCTAAAATATTTGGGCAATTTTCCTTGAGAATTTCTTGAAGGGTGCTTTCTAAGTTCTTTTTTGATCATGGTTTTCAGGTAGTCCAATAATTTTTAAATTGTCTCTCCTGGATCTATTTTCCAGGTCAGTTGTTTTTTCAAGGAGATATTTCACATTGCCTTCCATGTTTTCTTTTGTTTGGATCTGTTTAGTAGTATCTTGATTTCTCATTTGCTTCCATTTGCTCCACTCTAATTCTCATGAAATTATTCTCTTCATAAAGCTTTTGAGATTCTTTTTCCATCTGGCAAATTTGACACTTTAAGGTATTCTCCTCCTCCTTGGATTTTTCAGCCTCTTTTGCCATTTGAATTAATCTATTTTTTAAGGTGTTATTTTCTTCAATCAGGTTGTTGACTCTTTTTTCATGATTTTCTTGCACCATTCTTGTTTCTCTTCCCAATTTTTCCTCCATTTCTCTCATTTGGTTTTCAAAATACTTCTTAAGCTGATCTATGGCTTTTAGGCAGTCTTCATGTTTCTTAGAAGCTTTTGGTGCGGGAGTTCTGACTGTGTTGTCTTTCTTCTGTTCCGTGCTTAGATCCTTCTTGCCCCCAAAGAAAGAATCTAGAGTTTGGTTGCTGTTTTTTATTTGCTTCCTTTGCCTACTCATTTTGGCCAGTCAATGATTTTTAGCTCTGTGGAGCTCTGCTTCCAGAGGGGAAAGCTCTGTCCCAAATTGCTGGGGTTTTCCCAGGTGCCTGAGGTATTAGGGGCTGTCTTTTTTTTACAGCCTCCATTAGCTTTTGCTCACTGAAAATGCACCACAGGACCACCACCCAAGAACACTATCCGGATCCAGGCTGCTCAATGCAAGAGCACTTGGCCTCTGAACGATGGCTTGGCCCCCCTGCAGTCTGCATGCTGGGAGCTCTGAAGCAGCTATGTGGAGGCAGCTGCAAGGCTGCCACTTCTGTCCCTTCCTTGCCCTGTAGACTGTTTGCCCACACCAGTTTTCTCTCCCAAGTTTAGCTGAGTTCCACTGACCTTTCACTTAGTACTTATTTCTTATGACTTGATAATTATGGAAACTGCCCTAGCTGCTGAGGGTCCACTCTCCTGAACCTCCAGCTGGGGTGCATCCTGTCTGCACCCCAGGGCTAAGCCAGGGTTTCAGGCTCAGCTGGTTTTGGCTCCCAGTGCTGAGATGATCCCGTCTGTCTGAGCTGCCTTCAGTGGGAGGTGTATTTGTGTGAGTTTTAGAGCCCTAAAATTTGTTTGGTATCATATTTTATGGGTATTTGAGGTTTCTATGTGGGAGCTGTGGTACCTAGCTGCTCTTATGCTGCCATTTTGGCTCCAACCCACTCAATTTTTAGGATTAAATTATTTAATTTCCCATTAGTTTTCCACCTAACATTCCATGGCGCTTCATTGCACATAATTTTTATTGCATCATGATCTAAGAATGATGCATTTAATATTTCTGCCTTTCATCACTGAATTGCGAGGTTTTTATGCCCTAATATATGGTCATTTTTTTAGTATGTGACGTGTACCTCTGAGCAGAAGATATATTCCTTTTTATCCCCATTCAGTTTTCTCCAGAAATCTATCATGTTTAGTCTCTCTAAAATTCTATTTGCCTCCTTAACTTCTTTCTTGTTTATTTTGAGGTTAGATTGATGAAGTTCAGAGAGGGGGAGATTGAGGTCCCCCACTAGTATTGTTTTGTTATCTATTTCTTCCGCTAAGTCCCTTGACTTTTCCTCTAGGAATTTGGATGCTATACTACTTGGTACATATATGTTCAGTTATGATATTGCTTCATTCTTGATGGTGCCTTTTAGCAGGATGTAGTTTCCTTCCTTATCTCTTTTAATTAGATTTATTTTTGTTTTTGCTATACCTGCTTTTCTTACTTTCACTGAGGCATAATATATTCCACTCCTTCCTTATACCTTTACCCTTTGCATATCCCCTTTTTTCAAATGTGTTTCTTGTAGACAGCATACTGTAGGATTGTGGTTTTTAATCCATTCTGCTATGCCCCTCTGTTTTATGGGAGAGTTCATCCCATTCACATTCACAGTTTTGGTTACTATCTGTGACTTTCTCTCCATGTTATTCCCTCCCCTGTTTATATCTTTGTGTCTTCCTTTTCCCTTCCCCTCCTTAAGAATTTCCTTTTGACCACCGGTCTCCCTTAGTATTCCCTCCCTGTCACCTCCCCCTCTTTACCTACCCTTTCCCCTTGCTACTCTTATCTTGCTACTGATTATCCTCCCTCTTCTTAGATTCCCTCCCCCCTTATCCCTCCTACTGTCTGTAGTGCACAATTGATTTTTATTCTTAACAGAGCATGTTATCCCTTCCTTGAACCCAAACCAATGCTAGTAAATTTTATACATTGCTCCTCTCCCTCCCTCTTTTCCCTCTGTTATTAAGAAGTTTTGTGTCTTTTCATGTTAAAATCTAAACTTAGCCATTTATATTGATCCCTCTTTTAATCAGAACCAATGAGAATAATGATCATAAGATGCTCATCTCCTTCCTTCCCACCCCTCCACTTTAGTATGTTTCTATGACTCTTCTTGTGGCATAATTTACCATCTTCAGCCTCTACCTTTCCTTTTCTCCCATTACAATCCGTTTCTTCCCCTTAATAGTTTTTTTGTAATCTTCAGATTAGTTCACTTATACTCACACCCTCTTTCTACGTATGTCCCTTTTAAGTGTCATAATACTTACACAAATTTCAGTATTTACAGGTATCTGTTTCTCATAAAGGGATGTAAACAGTTTGCTCTTATTGAGTCCCAAGTTATGTGCATGTGTGAGCTTCTGTGTGTGTATGTGTATGTGTAAGTCTGTGTTTTCCTTGTTTACCTTTTTATGTCTTTCTTAGGTCTTTTAAGTGGAGATTGAATTTTCCATTGAGCTCAGGGTTTTTCATAAGCAAAGTCTGGAAGTCCTTTATTTCATTAAATGACCATCTCCTTGCCTGAATGAATATGCTCAGTCTTGGCGGGTAGTTCATCCTTGGTTGCAATCTTAGCTCTTTTGCTTTACTAAATATCACATTTCAGTTCCTCTGATCTTTTAATGTAGCAGCTGCTAAGGCCTGTGTAATCCTTACTTTATTTCCACAATATTTGAATTGTTTATCTTTGGCTGTATTCATTGTTTTCTCTTTGACTTTGACCAGGAGGAGGGGGGCAGAGTTAAGATGGCAGAAAGGAAGCAGTAGCTTTTCCAAGCTCTTCCAAGAATTCTGTTGCTAAAAGCTAAAAAGTGATTTTGAATGGATTTATGAGTGACAGAAGCCATTGGGAGACAGAGTGTAGCAGATTCCTAGCTCAGGAAAGTGCCTACTCAGGTCAGGGCAGGTAGAATGCAGAGCACATAGATGCTGCACAGGTACAGATTTGATAGCAGAGTACAGCAGACTGAGAAGAAGTCCCAGCCAGCCAGCAGACTCACCCAGATGGAGGGGTTTGCTGCTGTCTCACCACAGGACAGAGGATGGTCAGAGCTGGATAGGAGAAAAGTTGGGGCCTACAGCAGGGTCAGCATCTTTTCCTGGGGCTACTAGCCAGCAGCCTAGATGTTAAAAATTACATACCTGAAGTTCAAGAAGTCAAAATGGAAAAATAAAATTTAATTATGCTGATGCCCTCTCCCTGATCTAGAAAAGTATTGAGTTAAATGCCCCTCCCAGAATAAAATCTTAAATTAGTGGATACAGCCTCAAGCTTGGGTGTCACTGAGGAAAGGGGTAGTGAGGAAGTAAGGAATCTAAAACCAGGAGGGTGGATCCAGCAAGCACCAAAAACACAAGCCCAGGTGTGCCTTAGCACCACCTGGGTGATCAGCAGACAGCAGCCCTGCTTGACTCCAGCTACTGAACCTGCCTGAGCTGTAGCCCAGAGTTGCCAGAGCACCCCTCCCCCATAGGTTGCTCTGTAAGCCTCAGAGTAACTCAGGGGAAACATTTAGAGTCCTGGCATTTGCCTTAGTCTAGTCACTCAGAGGCTAAAGCATGTCACAGAGTTAACAACCAAAACCCTACCTCCCAGCCAGAGAAGCTCAATACTTCTGCACTCCAAAAGCAGCTATGCACTCCAAAAATCCACGACATAGGCAACCACAATGGGGAAGAAGGACACTTTGAAGACTAGGACCATCAAATCGTTTTATAGTGAGCAAGAGCAACTGAATTCAGAAGACAACACGGACTCCATATTCACACTGGAGAACACAGAACGAAATGTGAATTGGTTTCAAGCCTGAAAAGCATTCTTGGAGGCTCTCAGAGGGATTTTAAAAATGAAATTATAGAGGTGGTAGATAAATTTAAATCTACAGTGACCAAATTGGAAAAAAAAATCTCACTGAAGAAAACATATCTTTAAAAAATAAATTGGAGAATTAGCATGGAAGCTCCAAAATCTGACTGGAGAAAATACCTCCCTGAGAGTGAAGACTGAACATATGGAAAAGGAGCTTAAAAAAACAAATTGAGGAAAATAATGCACTAAAAATTATAATCAGTCAAATTGAAACTAAGGACTCTATGATGTAGCAGGAGTCAGTCAAGCAAAACATAAAGACTGAAAAATTAGAAGTGCAAAATATCTCACTGGAAAAACAACTGACCTGAAAAACAGATACAGGAGAGATAATTTAAGAATTATTGGCCTACCAGAAATCCAGGGTGGAAAAAGCAGCCTAGACAGCATCCTCCAAGAGATTGTCAAAGAAAACTGTCCTGATGTCCTAGAATCACAAGGGGAAATAGTTATTGAAAGAATTCACTGATCTCCTCCTGAAAGAGATCCCAAATTGAAAACTCCAAGAAATATAGTAGCCAAATTACAGAGCTAACCTTGATTTCTTTGTCTGATAACTGCCTGGTCATAACATTTGATCATTTATCAATTGAAAAATTACTCAGACTCAATCAAATTTGACTCAATTCTCTACATATTTGAGACATGACATCTTCATTGTAAAAATTTGCTTAAATTTTTCTTCCCAGTTTTCTTCTCTTCCTAACTTTCTATGTAATGACTTTGCTTGTGCAAAAATATTTTAAATTAATGTAATCAAAATTATCAATTTTACAGAATGTAATGGTCTTTATCACTGGTAATAAATTCTTCCCTTATCCATTGATCTGAAAAATGAACTTTCGCACTCTCCCCATTTGCTTATGCTATCATACTTTATGTCTAAGGCATTTATCTGTTTCAACCTTACCTTAGTGTGCAATGTGAGGTGTTGGTCTGTACCTACTTTCTGCCAAACTTCTTCCTCATTTTCCAAGTATTTTCAAATTTTGATTTCTTATCCCCCAAATCTGGGTCTTTGCATTCATAAACACAAGACTACTATGTTTGCTTTAATTTTTTTAAGTTAAATTATTTTTAGTTTTCAACATTTACTTTCATAAGTTTTAAATTTTCTCCCCCTCTCTTCCGTCCTCCCTCCCCAAGACAACATTTGATCTAATATAAGCTTTATACATACATTCCCATTAAACATACTTTTGCATCAGTCATGTTTATAGAAGAATCAGAACAAATAGGAGGAACCATGAGAAAGAAAACAAACAAACAGAAAAAGAAAATAATCTGCTCCACTCGGTATTCAGACTATGCAGTTCTTTTTCTGCATGTGGATGGCTTCTTCCATCATGAGTCCTTTGAAATTGTTTTACATCCTATTGTTGGAGAGAAGGGTTAAGTCTATCAAAGGCAGTCATTACACACTGTGGCTGCTACTACACACAGTGTTTTCCTGGTTCTGCTCATTTCTCTCAGCATCAGTTCATAAAAGTCTTTCCAGGTTTTTCTGAACTTCAGTTGTTCATCATTTCTTAAAGGACAGTAGTATCTCATTACATTCATATACCACAACTTGTTCTCCAATTGATGGACATCCCTTCAATTTCCGGTTTGTTGCCACCACAAAAAGAATTGGTATAAATATTTTTGTATATGTGGGTGCTTTTCCAATTTTTATGATCTTAGTAGTATACAGGCCTACAAGTGGTATTGCTGGATCCAAGGGTATGAGCATTTTTAAAGTCCTTCGGGCATCATTCCAAATTGTTATCCAGAATTTTTGGATTAGTTCACAACTTTATCAACAATGAATTAGTATTTCAATTTTTCCACATCTCCTCCAACATTTATCATTTTCCTGTTTTGTCCTGTTAGACAATATGATAGGTGTGATGTGATACCTCAGAGTTGTTTTGATTTGTTTCTGATTTAGATCATTTTCTTCTCATATGACTATAGAGAGCTTTAATTTCTTCCTCTAGAAATTGCCTGTGCATGTCCTTGGACCATTCATCAACTGGGAAATGACTTGTATTTGTGTCAGTTTCACTCAGTTTTTAAAATATATTTTATAAATGAGAACTTTATCAGAGACATTCATTGTAAAAATTGTTTCCCAGTTTTCTGCTTCCCTCCTAAACTTGGTTGTCTTGACTTTGTCTGTGCAAAATCTTTTCAATATAATATAATCAAAATTATCCATTTTGCACTTCATAATGTTCCCTATCTCTTCTTTGGTCATAAATTCCTCCATTCTCCATAAATCTGATAGACAAACTATTCCTTGCTCCTTTTATTTATTTATTGCATCAGCTTTTATATCTAAAGCATATACCCATTTGGACTTTATTTTGGTATACAATGTCAGGTGCTGATTTATGCCCAGTTTGTGCCACAGTAATTTCCAGTTTTCCCAGCAGTTATTGTAAAATAGTGATGTCTTATACCAGAAGCTGGGGTCATCAGGTTTATGAAACAATATATTGATGTAATCGTTGACTACTATGTCCTGTGTACCTAACTTATTCGACTTTGTTTTCTACTGTACAATGTACACGTAAGTTACTCCACTCATGCACCACTCAATTTCTTGAGGAAACTAGGTGGTATAGTGGACTGTATGAATCCTAAATTCAAATCAGACTTCAGACACTTACTAGCTATATGACTCTGAGCAAGTCATTTAACCATGTTTGTTTCAGTTTCCTCATTTCTAAAATGAGCTGGGGAATGAAATGGCAAACCACTCCATTATTTTTTTGGCAAAAAAACCTTATCTATCACTTTATTTCCAGGCCAGTACTAAATTATTTTCAGGATTATATCTTTTTAATATAGTTTGGGGTCTTATATAGCTAAGCTATCTTCCTTGACAGTTTTTCACAAATTCACTTGATATTCTTTCTTGATTTTTCTTTTCCAGATTAATTGTTATGATTTTTTTTCTAGTGCTACAAAATATTTTTATTAATTTGGCATGGCACTGTGTTGGTATGTTACTTTGGATAAAAATATCATTTTTACTATATTGGATTACCCTGGGCATGAGCAATTAATATTTTTTTATTAGTTTAGATCTGATTTTATTTGAGTGAAAAGTACTTTGTAGTGGTGTTCATATAGTGTCTGTTTTTTTTTTCCTACAGTTATTTGAAATGGAATTTATCTTTCTCTTTCTTGATGGTGGATTTTGTTGGTAATGTAGAAAAATGTTGAAGATTTATAGAGGTTTATTTTATATCTAGCCAATTTTCTAAAGCTGTTGATTTTTTCAACTTGTCTTCTACTTGATTCTCTGGAATTCTTCAAGAATGCCATCATAGCCTGGTAAAGATTGTGAATTTTGTTTTCTCACTGTCTATTCTAATTGCTTCTCTTATTCCTATAGCTAGCATTTCTAGTACAATATTGAATAATAATGATAACAATGGGCATCTTTGCTTTAACCCCAATCTTATTGGAGGAGGTTTCTAGGTTATCCTCAATACAGATCATTGTTGCTATTGGTTTTAGATAGGTACTACACATCATTTTAAGAAAAGTTCCAGTGGCAGAGCCAAGATGTTGGAGTAGAAACAGGAGTTCCATGTGGCCCTGGCATTGACCTCCTCCAATACATCTGAAAAATTACTCTAAACAAACTTTAGAGCTACTGAACCCACAAAGTGACAGAGAGAAAAAAAAATCTACCACTGAAGGAAGCCTGGCAGGAAGGCAGAAAGAGTCCATAGCAGCATGCTGGGAGCCCAGGGCAGTTCTGCCTGAGCCACAGTTTTAGCCCCAGGACGACCCCTACCATAGGTAGATGATATACAGTGTATACATATGTAGATGGATACAGACTTCATGTTGAATAAATCAACAGCAGTCGTAGCAGTTTCCAGACTTCTCAATCCACGAATGCCAAAGAGAAAGTAAAAGATCAGTGTGGAACTTTGTTCAAGCAGGGGGAATGTGGTCTTGCTCCTATCCCTGGTGTGAGAAGTGAAAGGGGCACAGTGGCTGCAGTTGCTGCCATGTGCCAGCTTCCAGAGGTCCTAGCCTGAAGATTGTAGAGGGACCAAGTAACCATTTAGAGGGTAATCACTTTGGCTTTGAGCTGCTTGGATACAGGTCACAGTATTGGTTGGTAGTCCTGGGGAATATGGTCAGTGAGCCAAAGTGTGTGGGGGATGTACAGAGGGTGCCATCCTAATAGCTCCAGCAGCTGCAAACACCCCAGCAATTTGGGACATAACTCTCTCCATTTTGGAAGCAGAGTTCCACCGTGGGAAATAGCTCAAAAGCCAAGTAATTGGCTGCCAATATGAGCAAGCAACAGATGCACAAAGAGACAATAGAATCCTTTGTTGGGGACAAAAAGGATCAAGGCAGGAAGATAGAGGAAGATATTAAAGTCAGAACTCCTGCATCAAAAGTCTCCAAGAAAAAATATGAAGTGGTTATAGGCCATGGAGGAGCTCAAGAAGGATTTGAAAATGAGGTAAGAGAAGTGGAGGAAAAATGAGAAAGAGGCAAGAAAATCATGAAAAGCTAGTCAACTTGATAAAGAGGACCTAAAAATACACTGAAGTAAATAACACATTTAAAAAATAGACTAAATCAAATGATAAAAGAAGCCCAAAAACCCAATGAGAAGAAGAATGCTTTGAAAAGTTGAATTGGCCAAAATAAAAAGAATGTCAAAAACTCAGTGAAGAGAATAACTCCTTCAAAATTGGATTGGAGCAATTGGAAGCTGACAACGTTATGATAATTCAAGATAGTATAAAACAGATCTAAACAAATGAAAAAATAGAAGACAATGTTAAATATCTCATTGGAAAAACAACTGACCTGGAAAATAGATCTAGGAGAGATAATTTAAAAAAAAAATAGATTTACCCAAAGCCACGAACTAAAAAAGAGTTGAGACACCATCTTTCAAGAAATTATCAAGCAAAATTGCCCTGATATTCTAGAACCAGAGGGCAAAATAGAAATTGAAGGAATTCATTGATTGCCTCTTGGAAAAGATCCCAAAAAGAAAAATCCTAGAAATGTTATAGGCAAATTCCAGAGTTCCCAGGTCAAGGAGAAAATATCCCAAACTGTCAGATAGAAAATAATTGAGTATTGAGAAAAACAATCGGTATAACACAAGACCTAGTAGCTTCTACATTAAGGGATTGAAGGACTTGGAATATGATATTCTGATGGTCAAAGGAGCTAGGAATAAAACCGAAAATCTTCTACCCAGCAAAACACAGTATAATGTTACAGGGAAAATATGATTGTTCAATGAAATAGAGGCCTTTCAAAAATTCTTAATAAAAAAAAAAAACCTGAGCTGAAGGGAAAACTTGACTCTCAAAAAGAAGAAGCAAGAGAAACATGAGATGGCAAATAGGAAAAAGAAATGAGAAGGGACTTATTAAAGTTAAACTATGTACATTCATACATGGAAAAATGATAATTGTAACACATAAGACTTTTCTCAATATGAGGATAGCTGAAAAGAATATGTGTGTGTGAATATATATATATATATATATATATATATATATATATATACATATATACAATTGTATATATATACATATGTATATTTATATTTGTATTTATGTATAGGAAGATGTATGTATATATAAATATATATATATATATATATATGTTAGTGTAGGCATTTGTATGTTCATGTGTACATAGACAGAGGGCACAGGATGAGTTGAATATGAAGGGAAGATATCTAAAAACTAAAATTAAGAAGTGAGGGAGGAATTTATTGGGAAAAGAAGCAAGGGATTGATAAATTATGGTAAATTTCCTCATATAAAAGAGGCAAGAGAAAACAGTTACAATGAAGGGAAAGAGCAAGAAGATGAAAGGGAATGGTACAACCTGATTCTCATTGAATTTGGCCTGAGGAGGGAATAACATACACACTCAATTGGGTATCTTACCCTACAGAAAAATGGATGGGTAGGGGATAAGAGGAAGGAGGATAGAAGGGAGAGAAGATTGGTGGAGAGGGTAGTTAAAAGGAAACATTTTTTTAAAAGGGATAGGCTCAAAGGAGAAAATTGAATAAGTGATGGGGTAGGATAGGATGAAGGGAAATTTAGTTAGTCTACCAAATATAACCACAATGGAAGTGATTTGTTTAACTACACATATACAATCTGTATTGAATTGCTTATCTTTCCAGTGGGTTGGGTTAGGAGGGAATAAGGGCAAAAAAAAAAAAAACTCTGGAACTCAAAGTTTAAAAACACATCTTTAAAAAATTGTATTTTACATGCAACTGAGTAATGAGATGTACAAGACCTGGGGTATATAAACCCATTTTGCCCTACTAGAAAGTTAGCGAAGAGATGAGGGAGGATATAAGAGAGAACGGATTGGGGGAAGGGGCATTCAGTAGGCTTTCTATTTTGGTGTTGGTGGTAGGGAAAAGACGGAGAGAAAAAATTGTAATTCAAAACCTTGTAGAAACCTAAAAATAAAAAAATGTAGAAGAAAAATAAAGAAAAGAAAAGTTCAATTTATTCCTATGTCTTCTAGAATTTTTAATAAGAATGAATGTTGGATATTGTAAAAAAAATTCTGCCTCTATTAAGATACCTGTGTGATTAATTTCAATTTTGTTGTTGATATAGTCAGCTATGTTGATATTTTTCCTAATACAGAATATATCCTGCATTTCTGGTATTAATCCTATCCATTCATAGTGAATGATTCTTGTGATATATCTTTGAACTTTTCAAAACAATCTTCCTGTATGTTCTTATTTGATTATCACAGCAACCCTATAAAGTAAATAGCAAAAGTATGGTTATCACTTCCTCACAAATAATTCAATTCAATTTAACTGTAGTCAAATGACTTACCTCTCTCGGTTGATTCTGACAATGTGCAAAGTCACAGAATTGAACTCAAAACTTCCAAATTTGGTGTACTCCCTACTATACCACACCATAGTGCTTCACGAAGGAAACTAAAGGGACATCATAGTCATTATAAATTAAGTCTCTTTTTTAAGTGGTGTTGGTTAATTGGCAATGTTACCATGAGTTTACTGTTCTTGCTTTTGTCATCACATATGATTCCTTGAAGTCATTTAATTTTATTTTTTCTCCGTGAATGCTGATTGACAATATCTCTTACATGAATGCACCATATATGCTATGCATTAAAAAGAGAAAAATAAAACAATCCTTTTCCCTAAGAAGCTTATTTTCTACCAGAAAGATATAACACGTGCACAAATGTCATATCAGAAAAAATGAGGAAAGAGAGAGTATAATCAAAGGGATTTGTTTGCTTTTTTAATCTGAGAGATAGAGAAGAAGAAGGGCTCCCCAAGCATGAGGAAATGCTTTTGTAAATTCACAGAAGTATGAGATAGGAGAGAAAATGTAAAGTTAGAGGAGCATCTAGTAGTTTAGTTTGGCTAATAGTAAAATAATAAAAACTAACATTTTTATAACACTTTAATGTTTGTAAAACACTTTATAATATTACCTGATTTGATCCTTACAACAACCTTGAGGAACCTGAGAGAGAGATTAAGTGATTTACCCAGGGTCATAGCCAATAACAGTCTGAGACAAAATTTGAACTCAGCTCTTCTTAACTCCAATCAATCAATTCTAAATCATTTATTAAAATTCTCCTACATGCCAGACTCTGGGCAAAGTGCTAGGGTACAATAGAGGGCAAAATACTGCCACTGCCTTTTATCTCTTTTACCACATAATTTTATAAAAATAATAAAAGTAGGTAGTATGAAATGGGGACAGAAATTCAAGTGCAAATAACATCATGGAAAGTATTAAGTGTCAGATTAAGAAATTTACATTTTGTCATATAGTCAGGGAACCATTGAAAGTTTTTGATCAGGGAAGTAACTTGGTAAAACCTTTGGTGGTATTATAGTATGATTTAAAATTTTATAAGTATTCCAAAAGTCCAGATAATTCAATGGTCATGATATGGGAAGTGAAAAAAAAATAACAGGAGTTTAAATATTGGGACTATTCTGACTAAATATATTTTGTCATGTCATTTTAATAAGTGCAAGAAGTCTAATGCCCCTTAGTAATTATTCATAGAATTACTAGAATTCTCATTTAATAAAAATCTTCTCCTGTTTACATAGTATATAGACCATAATTTGAGCATGTGCATTTAAGTAACCAATCTGGATCTCTATTGGTCAATAATTTCTGTGTACCAATTGTTTGTAGTCAGAAGAGATTCTTTATTCCAATCTCAGACTTAGTTAGAAATGGCACTAATTATTCAGTTCTTCAGAGCTACAATTCATTTCTTTGAATGCTTAAAGTAATATAATCCACTGACCTACTCTGTATTTTATTGGCTTCCTGCAATGACAAAGTAGCTTGTCAATAAAGAGTTTTATTAAGAAACCAGTAAAAAACAAAGTACTAGAAGGTTGGCGGGGACATTAATATTTTAAAGACTAATTTCAGATATTGAGAAGTAATCATTATACAATGTGTAAAAAGAAAGAGATATTTATGACTCAAGAAGACAAATCTGAAGGATGAAGCATATTCAGTCCATTGTGAATGACCATAACCAATCAGGAAATCAATGCCAAGATGTTATTTCCATGATTAATTAAAAAAAAAAAGTAAACTTCACCCAAAGGATAGTGAGACTTTTATTAAAAAAAAAAACATCATACAATACTATTGAATATAATGAGAAATAAACATTACAACAGGAAAAAAATCACAATAATAACCAAATTGCACAGTTTTATCTAAATAAAACATTTGTATTTGAAAGATATGGCATAACTAGCACAAGCATAATAGGTCCCATGTAAATACTTCCAGTTTACAACTACTCCCACTAACCCATTGTTTGAATGAAGTTTCATAAAGAAGAGAGATTCTCTTTGGTATAGATATTATAAGACTTTGCTCTAACATCTGCATGTAGTTTTGAAGTAAAGTCAAAGGCATGTGATTCAGAAACTTTTTTCTCCTTTTTTGGGGGGCAGTGTATATGAAACTGGTAAGCATGACATTCAATTTTAGATTCTGAAAAGTTATCCATTTTGTAAGCCAAAATCAGCCAAATGTACAAAATCCCTGCAGTAGGTTTGATTTATACTAGAAAGATTATCGATATTGAAACAAAGTGGTTTGATTGATAAAAAAATTGGTCTTAGAATCAGATTCAATACCAGCCTCAGATACTCACCTTGCTGTGTGACCTTGGCCAATTCCTTCTGGTTCATTGATTTCCATTTCTGAATCTACAAAATTGAAATAATACAACTTGTAATATTTCACAGGGATTGTGTTACAAGTTAATGATGTAAGATGTGCAAAGCATCTTGCAAATCCTAAAGATACTACACATGTGTTAGGGATTATCAATATACTATTTCTATCAAGGATCCTTAATATTTAAAGCCAAATTCAGTAAAAACTTCTTGAGCCTTATGACAAAATATGATCATAGCATCACCACTTAAACTCTCATCAACTTGTTTTACTCATTGGTAAAATAAAAGTTATCCTCAAAACTTAGTTGTCTCAGAAGATTAAAGGATCATGTTATGGACAACACTTCCTAGTTAGCCCAATACAAAACAGCCCCAAGGAGCTCTAGGATCTCTAGCAAACACATTGGTTGATAGAAAATAGTGGGCAAATCAGGTACTACGCTCAGCTTAAACAGCTCAAAGTCCCTTGAATATTGTTGTTGAGCATCCTTCTCCTGATAAGGCTAAATAAACCTCCTTTTGTTAATTGTTAAATAACACAGGGGTGTCTCATTTCGATGTAGCATCCAGAATAATCTACCATGACACTGGCCCATATGACAAAAAGTTATAAAAGGGACAGGTAATAAAACTGCAAAGATAGGTGGGAGCTACTTAGTAAAAGACTCTAAATTTATACACACATATGTGTATGTATGCATATGTGTATCAGCAATGCAGTATTCACAATGCCTACAGTAACTATAAATATGCTGATATAGTTATTAATCACAAAATGGAACAGGCTCTCTACATAAGAAATATAGATAGTGC
>JAQQSV010004345.1:0-14856 GCA_028646515.1 Pseudochirops corinnae | reverse complement strand
ATATATATATATGTAATGTGGACTTCAAATCTAAAGGATTCCTTTTGATGAAATATGAATTTTGTGAAAGCAGTGTGAAGTATATAATGAAATGAATTGACTAATATTACTTTTATTCAATAATATAGTATTCAGTACCTAAATATGTACATATATATATATATATATCAATAGGCAAGTATCAAAATTATATAAACAGAAAATAATACTGATTATGTATTTCGCTCAAGTTTCATAAAATTCATATTTAACATAGAATACATTCTCTATTTGGACCACCATCTGTGTATAAATCCCCATAATCTTTTGATTTGGATTTTTGAACTGAGGCATTGTGACATTGTAAATTAAAACTGGCTACTAACTGGTGACCCGAAGAAGCTACATCATCCCGTAAATAGAGTAGGCTCCAGGTTGAGGAAGGCCGCCTGGGTTTTGATTCAACCTCTTACCTATACTGGCTGTTTGACCCTTGGCACTCTGGACAGTTTTCCAAGACTAGAAGTTACAAAGAAGTTGTCCTACATTGACAGAGAGTTTCTCTCTTGGAGCTTCCTAAACTAGAGAAATCACAGTTGGGCAAAAGAAAAATGACAATTGACCTTAAAAGTACCAGGTCATCTAAGGGAATGTTTTAATATAATCTGCTTTTAAAATACTTTCAGTGGATGAGCTCAGGTTCTTTAGTTTGGCGTTTGACTTAAAAGCACAAGGGACTAATGTCTGATATTGCTGATAAAGTTATTTTTATGCCGTGTTTTTAATAGACGTGTCAATAACATTTTAAATGATGGCGGCATTGTTGGCAGTGTGTTTCAAAATAAGTATAAACAAGTCAGTCTCTCTGACATTTGCAGTCTTTAAACTTCCTACACTCCTGAGTGTCATAGGCCCAGCCCTGGATAAAACTGTAGGGCAGTTGAAGTTTGTATCTGTGGTCTTTTGTAGATTGAATGTAGATTGTCCAGAAGAATGTAGATTGGAAAGAGATCTGGGAGATGATCTAATCCAGTCTCCCTTTCCATGTCTTCCTTTTGATGAAATGTAATTCAACAAACTTTTTATAAATACTTACTGTGTGCAGAGAGAATACTGTGATACATGATATATTTGTGATGTTCCATGAAAGTTTAGATAAAATATGTCCTGCCCTCATAGAGTGTCGAGTCTTGTTGGGGGGATGTGATGTACAGAAAACATGAAATAAATAGGGACTGGATCAATGATTCCATTGGTACTGAGAACTACCAGAGGAGGAAATTTCTTCACATATTGGTGAATTGCATATTGCCACATTCTCTGCAATGTACATCTCAGAGAATTGCCTAGAGCACTGAGAAGCAACATGACTTGTTTGAAGTCACAGCCAATATGCTGCAGAAATGGGACTTGTAGGCAGTCTCCTTGATGCCTCACAAAATACAAGACAGCTGATGATATGTGAACAAAAGTAGTTTAAAAAGGTGCAAAACAAATTTCTTTCTTTTTTTCTCTTTTTTTGCTAGGTAATCAGGATTAACTGATTTGCCCAGGGTCACACAGCTAGTAAGTGTCAAGTGTCTGAGGCTAGATTTGAACTCAGGTCCTCCTGACCCCAGAGCTGGTGCTGCCCTGCAAAACAATTGCTAACAGGAGATTAGAGATGACTTCTTGGAGATGAGGTGGCATTCTATTGGGTTCTAGAGCATAAGTATGGATTGAATAGACCAATAGGATAGCAACCTTCTTTTGCCTCAGATCTCCACTGCCCCTATGCCGTGCCTCTGCTATAGGTACCCAGGCCTACGTGCTTCAATGCCATTCCAAGCTCTGAACACTCCTCTTTATTTTCCACCAAAATTTACCTGTTATTTCTCATTTCCCTCAAGTTCATAGCAAGTCACTACATTTTAAAGGGATATGATAAACTAATTTATCATAGGTTATTAATCTTTCACATGGCTAGTGGGTGCCATAGATGGATCTCTGGGACTAGAGTCAGGAAGACTCAGCTTCTTGAGTTCAACTCTAGCCTCTGACACTTACTGCATGACCCTGGGCAAGTCACTTAACCTGTTTTCCTCAGTATCTTCATGTGCAAAATGAGCTGGAGAAGGAAATTAAAACCACTTCACTATCTTTGCCAAGAAAACACCAAATGGGTTCACAAAGAGTCAGATATCACTAAAACAAATGAACAACAAATTAATCTTTTAGTATGATAGCTCCTTTCTGGGCTATTTGAATTTTAATAAAAGACTTTTGAAGGCTGAAATGTTTTCATGGAGCGAAATGCATCTCTAGTAGTAGAATTGTAGTAATCAAGACAGGATGCTTTTGGAAGGGGAGTGATTCAGGGACCTTCAGGTCTCCCAAGAAGACAGTAGTTTGTTCTACTGTAAGGCCAACTCTGCTAATAGATATTTTAAGATAATAAATGTCATTATTGCTGGAACTTAAACACTTTTGTTGGCAGTAGAACCGAACTGGCATTGCAGGCCAGTGTCTGGAAGTTCACCATTGCTGCACAAGCAGTAAGCAGTGAGGTTCTCTGTAAGCAGAATGTGAATGTGATACAACTAGGCCAGACTTCTGTCCTTTCCTGGAGCACAGAAATTGGAAGAAATAATTTGGGAGAGCAACATTTCTGGAGAGCAGAGATCCTAGAATCATAGGATCACAAATTTAGAGGTGGAAGGCCCTTTGAAGCCATTAGCCCACCTCACTGATTTTACTAAGGTAAAAATGGAGGTATAGAGAGTGACTTTCACAGGAGTGCATATCTGAATTTAGGTCTTCCTGACTCCAGGTATAGCATGCTATCCACTATTCCAGAATGGTTCAGGCTGTTTCAAGGGTAACTCTGGTGCTGGAAAGTACCATTAGAAGCCAGATTACTTGTTCTTTTCCATCCATTTCTCCTTGAGAATAATGGCACAGTCACTAGTCACGTCACTGAGTGGTCAGAGGCCCAGTGACTGGCTGTTGCAGCTATGGCTGCCCAGTTCAGTTTCTTCTTTGTCACAATTACCTTCAGTGGTTTGTCCCATGATTCCAAATTGGTGTCATTCTGGAAAATCCACAGTCAAAACAAGGTATTTAGATTGTGTCCTCTAGCTGTTGCTGAGAAATTTTGGGTTCTGGGTGAAAAAAAAGAAACCTTCTTCTGCTGCTTCTTCTCCTGTCCCCCACCTTAATAGTATTTTATTTTTTTCAGGTTACATGTAAAGGTAGTTTTCAGCATTCACTTTTACAAGATTTTGAGTTCCAATTTTTTTTCGCTCCCCTTCTCTGCTCTCCTCCCCAAGATGGCATGCAATTTGATATAGCCGACACATGTACAATCATATTAGCCATATTTTCACATTAGTCACGTTGTGAAAGAAGAATCATAACAAAAAGGAAAAACCACAAGAAAAAAAGAGAGAAAATAGTGTGCTTTATCTGTATTAAGACTCCATAGTTCTTTCTCTGGATGTGGATAGCATTTTCCATTTTGAATCATTTGGAATTATCTTAGATTATTGCATTGCTGAGAAGAGTTAAGTCTATCAAAGTCGGTCATTGTACATATATTTCTGTTACTGTATATAATGTTCTCCTGGTTCTTCTCCCTTCACTCAGCATCAGTTCATGTAAGTCTTTCCAGGTTTTTCTGAAATCTGCTTGCTCATCATTTCTTATAGTACAATAGTATTACATTACATTAATATACTGCAACTTGTGCAGCCATTTCCCAATTGATGGGCATCCCCTCAATTTCCGTTTCTTTGCCACCACAAAAAGAGCTGCTATAAATATTTTGTACCTGTGGGTCTGTTTCCCTTTTTTATTATGTCTTTGGGATACAGACCTAGTGGTGCTGTTGCTGGGTCAAAGGTTATTTTGCTGCTTCTTCTGTTTGATATTCTGCCATGGATTTGCAGGAAAAGTAACATTTCCCCGTTACTCTTACTGCCCGGTTGCTTACACCAAAGTGAGTTCTTTAAAAAAATAAGACTTCCCCTCCTTTTTCCTCCCCTCTATTGCTTGTAAGGGACAAATAATGAGCAGTGTCAAGGGCAATTTGTTGCTGGTGACATCTCTCTGGCCCTGACAGATTTCCCTCTTGACTGATATCTCCCTGCCACTTTTCTCTGGAGGAGACACTTTAATATAGAGGAAAGAATATTGGCTCTGTCCTGGGTTTGCATTCCTCTTCTGATGAGCACTTCCTGTGTGATCTTGGGAAAATCATTTTATCTCTCTGGGTCTTAATTTATTCAGCTGCAAAATGAGGGAGCTGGACTAGATGGACTATGAAATTCTCTGTAACTCTAGTCCTATAATCTGTTTCTTTGGGGAATGGTACATTCTCCTTAAATGAGAGTTAGTTGAAAGAACTGGGGATAAACATCCTTTGGGAAGAGAAGACTTGGGGATGTAAAAATAGCTGCTTTCAAGTAATTAAAGGGTTATTATGTGGAAGACAACTTGTTCTGCATAGCTCAAGAGGGTGGAACTAGGCAGAATGGAAGTTCCAAAAAACAAATAAACTTAGGCTTCATATAAAGAAAAATTTCCTAACAATTTGAACTATCCAAAAGTGAAATGAACTTCCTTCAGCAGATATCTGGGTCTCTCCTATTGGAGGTCTTCTAGTAAAGACTGGATGACCATTTGTTAGGTATGTCATAGGAATTATTTTTTCAGATATAGGTTGAATCAGATGACCATTTAGGTCTCCTCCAACTCTGAAATTCTGTAATAACTCAGTAGTGACTTCATCTTCCCTCCATTAGTCTATATTTACCCAGCCCCAGTTAGAAATAAGCCAACACCTCATCATAAACTCATCAGTGGCACACTATTATAACTCCTTGCTTCCTGAACTCTGTGGGTTTAAAACTAAGAGTTTAGACCAGAGTTTAATGTCAAAGATATAAAAAAAACATATAGAATTTATTTAAATGTCCTTGTGAAAAGGGCACCAGATTTGCAATCAGAGAGACTGGGTTCAAAACCTGGCTCCATTATTTATTCCCTGAATTACCTTGGGTAAATCAATCCTCTTTAGATCTGAGTTTCCTCATTTGTAAAATAAAAAGGTTGGACTAGCTAATTTCTGAGGTCTCTTTCAGGTCTAGATATATGATCATAGAATCCTTATTAGGAAGTGCAAAATGAATCAATTAAAATGGTGACCCATTACTAGTTGTGACAACTTTGATTGAAAACTTTATATTGCTAATTATATTTGTTGGAGTTTGGGTTTAAAAAGGAAAAAAAAGAACATATAAAAAGTTTCCCAGAAGGGATCCTGAGTTTGGGAAAGGTATCCCAGACAGGAGTACATGTTTGTCTTAGTTAAAATTTAACTTTAACATATTAAGTTTTTCTATTTTACAAAAAAGTGTCACCCAGTTGCTTTGAAAATGTAGTTATGTTCTACAACACTATGCAGGAGATAGAACAGAAGGATAAGGTGACCTGGATACAGCTGGGACAGGTGTGGGCAGATGACTCCCAGGTGGCAGGAGGGATGTTTCAGCTGTCCTGCTTTGTCAATGCAGTTAGTTAAGGTTGTTGAGTGCCCCACAGATGTGAGAGGTAAAAGGAAAAAGCCCATTATTAAATCACCTTTATATGTCAGAGAATAAAAATCAATGAAGATCATTGAGCTCAAAGCAAATACTTTGCAGAACAAGCAAATCATTCAGCTTTTTCCCCCCTTTCTTTTATGTTTTCTATTTTCACAGCCACTGATGTAAATGGATTTCCTCTTCAGGGACAGTGGGAAAGGTTAGTCCTTGACTCCTATTAAACCTGTCTCTCTAAAGTACACCTTATTCTTTGGATGACTTTGTTTCTGTGGCCAGGGCATACATTTGAGTGCTTTTCCAAAACACATTAGGAACTTTATCTTTACTTGAAATTTCAATGTTTTCCCCCATTGTCTTGTTGAAAATGAGAACTGCTTTACATACCCTACTTTTGTGTTATGCTATTGATGGGGTGAAAAACATTCAAGCATTTGACTTGATACTAGGCTCAGAATAACTCTCCACTCCACCACTATATCAATTTGCACACATTTACTATCCCACCCCAAATAATGTACTGTAAAACATTTTAAGATTACCTTATAGTGATTTATGAAAGGCATTGATTTTTTTAACCTTCACATTTGTAAGAATGCTATTTTTTTGCCAAAAATACAGCAAGCATGTGAATTTCAGCAATATGTACTTCCACTAGATATCAGTGATGATTTTTGAAATATTATACAATTAATGAGAGGGCAGATGGTTGAGTAGGGCAGTCTGTTGAAATAAGCTTAAAATCTGTCAATAAGGGGATGTTTTCTCTAGGGGAAGATATATATCAGTGAAACTGAGTTTATAAATCATGGCACTTTAGGATTGTGTAATAATTGAAAATAAAGGAAGTCAATGAAAGGATAATTTTCGTTAGAGTGATTGATTGTGAAATGTTCCTTCATTTGTTACATTTTTTGAACCCTCTCTGATATTCTTTTGCTGGTTTTAGCAGATATAACTCAGTGAAAATATGAAATGTAGTCACTACACCCATTACAACTCAATATTATTTTACTAGACGGTTGATTAATTTTTTAAAAGTTTTATTTTAGTCTGAAGGTTTTTGCCCCAATTCAACTTAGCAAACATAGCTGCTATGCCAGTCACTGTGCTAGATGTTAGGGATACAGACAAAAATGATACAGTCCCTACCCTCAAGGAGCTTACATTCTATTAGGAAATTTATTATTTTCCAGCTAAGAGATCATTCTTGAGAATTTGTCGGTGAAAGTTAAGTCCTGCTTGAAGTGTATTATTTTCTTTTAGATCATTGAGCTAACAGTACTAAACCAATAAGCAAACAAATAAATAACATTTATATAGTGCTTTAAGGTTCACAAAGCAATTTGCACCCATCATCTCCTTGGATCGTCACAACAACATTGTGAAATAGATGTTATTACTATTACCATTTTACAGTGGAAAAAAACTAAGTTTGAAAAAGGTTAAGTGACTTGTCCTGAAAAAACTAACAGTACCACTCACACTTTCGAAGCAGTTTTTTCTCACCTGAAGGAAGGTGGGAAATTTTAAAAATACTGTACTAGTTATAAAAGTGGAAATTTTGCTTAAGAAGAAGGAAGGTATGAGTCTGTGACTGATTCAGCAATAATTAGGTCCCAGGGTATCGAGCTTGTCCTGGGGTTCATTGAGTTCACCAGCAAAGGAGCCCCACCCATAATGACAGAGACCCCTCAAAGTGAGTTCAGGTGGAGCTTCTTCATACTTCAAAAGTTCCATAATTTCCTCAGGGTTGGCTATGACCTCTGTTTATGTAGATTATAAGTTGCACCCCTCCTATTCCTTTAGAAGTTGCAGTATCTAAAAATTTAATCCCATGTTGGTCACCTTTCTGGTGATGAGACTGTCTGAATTTAGCTAGCTGGTTCTCATACAGTTACTAGGTCCAGACCCCAACAAGTAGAACCTGTTAAAGTTCTACTAGTCCAGCATTAAAAATCCAAGCCCCATCCTACTCCAGAATGAGGTATTGGAAGATTTTAGTTGAATGGGGTAAGAAATAAAGGGGAAATTGTCATGTGATTTCTTTCAGGGAAATGCCATGTAAATGGAAAAACTGTTTGAATGGCTGACAATAAGAAACTATAGCTGGTTATGGATATCCTAGTTTGCTATAGTGAATAGGAAGTGTATAGATTTGAGGTCTAAAGATATGAACAGAGAGTTTTCAAAAGAGGAGATAAAAGTGACCAATAGTCACTTGAAAATGCTCAACACTGGGGCAACGAGGTGGCACAGTGAATAGAGCACCAATCCTGGAATCAGGAGGACCTGAGTTCAAATCTGGCCTTAGACACTTAACACTAGCCATGTGAACTTGGGCAAGTCACTTAACACCAATTGTCCTGCCCCCCTCCCTCCAAAAAAGCAAAAAATTTTTAAAAAAGAGAAAAAAAAGACAATGCTTAACATTACTAATATTCAAGGAAAGGATTATTTAAACAATTTTGAAGTGCCATCTTACACTCATGAAATTGGCAAAAATAATTAAAAGCATAGAAACAATGTTTATGATCTTGGGGAAGAATAGATTTTCTGATTCACTCACTGCTGGTGGAATCACAAACTAGGAGTTCTGATATTATCCCCCCCCCCCCAAAAAAAAATACAAAGATAGTCAAAACCTTTGACACAGTCAATATTTGAGAATATATCCTTTAAGGAACATTTAAAAACAAACAAAAAGTAGCTGTTTGAAGTGTTTTTTTAAAAAATAGCTGCATTATACATAATTATAAAATACCAGAAGCAACTTACTTGTTCAACACCAGAGGAATTGTTAAATAAATTGTGGCGCATTCATATAATGGAAGACTACAAATTAATTAAAGCCAACAATTGGTACATCTACTTCCTTTCTTCTCAGTCACCATCTTCTTAACTCTTTGCAGACTGACTTTGAATCTCATCATTCAACTGAAACTGATCTCTCCAAATGATCTCTTAATCATCAAATCTAATGACATTTTCCCAGTATTCATCCTTCTTGACTTCTCTGCCTCCTTTGGCAGGGACATTTCTAGTTGTCCTGATCTATATTTTGCCACTGGGCCCAGATGGCTCCAGAGGAGAAAATGAGGCTGGTGACTTTGCACAGCCCTCCCTCCCTCAAATCCAATTCACTTCCAAGACACAGCATTGCTTTCCTGATGCCATGGTCCTCTTCAAGAACAAAGGACAAACAAGAAAAATAACAACAGCTTCCTGGGACACTGTTGATCACCCTTTGCTCTTTGATATTCTCTCTAAGTTTTTGCAACATTGCTTTTTCCTAGTTCTCCTTCTACCAGACTCCCTTTCATTCTCCTTTTCTGGGTCTTCATAAAGGTCATGGCTACTAATCATATATATCATTCCCTCCCCCACCCCCCAAGACTCTGTACTTGGCCCTCTTATTCCTCTATACTCTTTCACCTGGTGACCACAGAATCACCCATTAGATTCAATTATCATCTCTAAGTAATTGATTCTCAGATTTAATTATCTGGTTTTACCGTCTCTTCTGATTTCTATTCTTGCATCTCCAATTCCCTATTGGGCATCTCAATCTAGAAGTTCCCTAGACATCTTAAATTCAGCGTATTCAAAACAGAATTCATTATCCTTCCCTCCAGTACCTCCTTTGTCTTGACTTTCTTGTTATCGTCAAGGGCACCACTACTTTCCCAGTCACTTAGACTTGTAACTTAAGTGTCATTTCAATCCATCAAATGGTTTTCAGAGCCTTCGCTAGTAGTCTGAAGGCCTATGATTGATTGAGATGTGTTCTTGCCTAATTAAGGTATCAAATCTAAAATATGTTGAAGTAATCTTGACCTCACCCTTAGAAATGTAAATTCATTGAGGTCAAAGACTATATTTAATATGTTTTTGAAACCCTGTAACTTGAGTTACACCTGGCATAAATAGGTGTTTAATAAATTCTTGTTGAACTGAATTCGATTGAATTACATTAATCAAAAACCCGATGTATGTTCCTGGGCAAACCATTTAATTTCTATGAACCTCAGTTTCTTCATCTATAAAATGAGGGGGTTGTATTTGAAGACCTGTAGAGTCCCATACAGCTCTAAACTTATGATTCTGTAAGTGTTGATTGAACACCTTGTACCTGCTTAGCATTGTGCCAGGCTCTTTGGGAGGCACAGAGGTGGAAGATTTGTTCTGAAGGAACCTAAACTCTGATTGGGATGGAGACACATGAAACTACAATAAGTAGATTACCAACTAGTGGACAAGATCACAGGATTTAGAATTGGAAGGGATCTTGTCAGTGATCAAGAAAAAGGAGGCATAATGAAGTTAGGTGACTGTTCTAAGGTTACTTAGGGAATTATTAGTAAAGCTAGAACCTCTCACTCCAAATCTAGTTCTGTAATTGCTATAGAAATCTAGCAGAGAGAGAAAATCAGTTAAACCTGCAATAATCAGGTAAAATGAGACAAGCTAGGTCTCCAAGAAGGCAGGATTTATATAGGTGAAGGGCCATTTAGGTTAGTAAAGCAGTAAAAGTCAAGGTCCAGAAGCAGGAATGAGTGTGGCATGGGTGTAAGATTGTGACCCCTCTTCCCTTATTATACCAGAGTGTAGATGTTTTGGAAATAAAATTAGATAGTACCAAAGAAAACTGTCCATCTGCTTCATGTTAGTCAAAAACTATCAGAGTCAATTTGTCAGGCTTCTAGCCCTACCCCAATTCATGTAAACACAGGAGACTCAGACTTCTCAATTGAATCAATTAAATGTATAAACTAGGTACAAGTAAATCCTTAATTAATTTGGGAGGAGTCAAGTGCTTTGATCAGTGGTTAAAGATAGAAATCTCCACACAGGAAATACATTTTAATTGACCAAAATAATCAGATTTCTGAGCCTGTCTAGTTTACAGAAAGATCATTCAGAAATATGCATTTCAGAAGCAGGCTAGTTTAGGGGCGGAGTGGTTCTAACCAAGTCTCTCTCTTCTTCTCAACAATCCCAAGAAACCCAGTGAACTCAGGAGATCTATCAAAGCCATCAGAAGTTCCACTGGTGACCTATGGCTGTCAGCAATACCTATAAAAGACAAGAGTAGAGTCCTGGAAGTGTCTGCACTAGAAACTGAGAGACACATCAAGAAAAAATTAGACAGCAAGGAAAGGCACTGACCTTGAGAACCCAGAGGAGAGCCAGCCATTTCCAAGGGGAACTTCATGAGGGCCCCACATAGAGAAAAAAAAAGACTCCCAGCAATCAGGAGATGTGTTTATCCCCTTGATTACAAGTTTTTTCTAAGTCTCAACCTACTCTCTCCAGGCACCCTGTGTATGGAAGAGAGTATGCTTGCAATTGGGAGAGAGGCTAATTCTGTAATAATTGTTGCTGCTATACCTGCTTAGGAAGCATCATTTCTAAAGTTAATTAAGTTAGGCAGATAATCAATGGGCAGAATACTGTAGGAGGCTTGTGAGTAACAGTACTAGAACTTTCCACCCCTCTACATTATTACCTTTAGAACCCTGAGGGAAGAAGTAGTCAGCTCCCCCCTGGAAAAAGGTTCAGACTGACAGAATTCCCCCTCACAGACAGCTCTCTCTCTGACCCAAGTCATGATCAATTTCCATTTTATAGTAATCATGAAACAAAAGGTAAAGAAATTCATGCAGCAAGGTAAAATAAAAGTTCAAATTTATGTCTATGAGTTTTAAAAATATACTTAATAGAATGTGATATTAAGGAGGATAAACCTTTAAGTCAAGATCTGTCATCTGAGAAACAAAAATCTTTTTTTGTCAGATCCAGGTCAACAAGAGAATCTGCCCTATCTTTATTTGGTGTATGATAAATCAATGGACATGTCCTTTTTATTAGAAAAGGATGTTAGGTTTTGGCTTCTTTGGGGAATTAAAGACACATCTTTTCTTGAGGTGAAATGCATACTTTATCTTCCTACTCCAGGGAGATCTTTTTAAAGTTACCAGACCAAAGACACTGTTAAAACACCAATTCCTAATTTTTGTAACATAATAGAGGGCTTAGTACTGTCAGATTCTATGGTAGATTGGATGGGGAAGAAAGAGAAGTACTAAGCTGTTAGTTGGAGATTGTTAGAACTCATCTGTTGCCATTGCTTATCATGGCTATATATTATAAGATGATATCTTGATGTATTGTTCGTGACTGTGGGTGACTGGAGAAGCATTTTTGAAATGCAACATTTTCACACATCTTATCTAGACAAAACCTGGTATTACTCTGATTTAAGTGTGACTGCTGAGTTGCCATAGTCTGTAAAAATTAACATCTTGCCCTCTTATCATGTCATAGATCATACTGCACTTTTGTCTTAAGATTTTTTTCCCTATTTCTCTTGAGGATTTATTTCTCCCCTTAAATGTCCAGTTTGCTGAATGCATTCATAAAACTCTCCTGGTTTCCTGCCTAACTAGATTTGCTTGCTCATGTTTTTACCTTGCAAGTCCTTAGCCAAAATTCGATTTTAGTTCTTCAAGTTCAAACATAATTTGGATGTTCATTGTAGGACATTTCATGACAAAATGTTGTGTGCTCAATTACAGAGCATGTTGTGATATAGAATAGTATCACTTGTTATAAACTAATGAATCCTTTAGAATGCTTCTATATCTTCCTAAGACATCATTGACAAGGCAACTAGGTGGTGTAGTGGATAGAGCACCAGCCCTGGAGTCAGGAAGACTTGGGTTAAAATCTGATCTCAGACTTTTGACACTTACTAGCTATGTGACCCTGGCTAAGTCACTTAACCCTGCTTGCTTAAACAAAAAAATATATTGACATTAAAAAGCATTATCATGAAAATCTCTGAAAATGTTATTTAGTGTTAGATTTTTCAGGAAAATAGTGTACTACAACAGAAAGAACATAAGATTTGGGAATTGTCAGACCTAGGCCTAAATCCCAGATCTGATACATAATTCTGTCACCCTGGGTTAATCATTTGACTTCTCAGACCATCAGTTTTCTATTCTGTAAAATAATGATTGCACCAGCTATGTCATAACGTTGTTGTTGGGAAAATTCTGTATAAACCTTAAAACTTATAGGAATGTGAATTCTTGTTATCTATTGAAGTAGGTTAAAAATCTGTGATATCCTATATATTAATTACTGAGGCACAAGGGGGCAAAGATTTCATTTGGGCAGTTTCTAGAGTTATGGGTTTCCATTCAAATGTTCTGAACCACTACTTCATGAGAAATTATTTGGGAATTTGTTAAGAGCCAGCGAGGATGGGAGGGGGTTGTGGCTGCAGTGCTGGGGGGGGGGGGGGGGTTGAGGAAGAAAAAAAAAGCCTCAGAAGAAGGGGGGAAAACAACAAACCCCGAAGGTTTCCCTCCCACCCCCGCCCCCCACCCTCGTTCGTCCCTCCTTCCCTCCCTCCCTCGGATGGATGTGTGACTCTGAGGACAGCATGAGAAGCTACACTTTCTCCAGAGGTGGGGGACAGGCATCCTCTCCGGACCTGAGCTCCCGGTGCTGTGGAGCTTAACTGCCCTCAAGCCAGCCCAAGCATATGGGAATTTTGGATATATTTTGTTCCTAGAAATGTCAAGGGTTAAAATATCAATAGCAGCAAGAGAAATAATGAATTATTTTATCGTCTTTTGCATCTGTGTCTCACTTTCCATTTTCATTGATGCCACCCTCATTCAGGTCCTATTGCTATATACTTGAATTGTAATAATCTTTCAAGTACTTCAGAAGATCTATGATAGAAATAATGTTGGTACTTACTTTAATGCTACAGTTGTCAGTCCATCCAGGACTACTCACTCATTCTGATACTTGTCCATGTATTACTACATAATGAGATTGGTTTGTAAAAGGCCTTGAATGTCAGAGTACAGTGTTTAGACTACTCTGTAATTAATAGGGAGCCACTTATAATTTTTTTTAATTGTGGGTCATCTTCTTGTTCTACATTCTCACTTCTTGCCCATGAAGCTATTGACTACAAATTGATTTATGCTAAGGATGTTCCCTTGGGTTTTTAAATGGGTTGGTTCTGTGTATGGTCTCCCTGCCTTCAGTTATACCCTTTCTAATCTACCCTACTTAATGCTGCTAGATTAATTGTCCTAAAGTACCATGATTATTTCATATCCTGAAAATCTTTAGTGATTCTACTCTTATTTCCCATGATACACCAAAAGGGATCTTCTGCTTTAGCCAAACTGGGCTTCTTACTATTCTTTTAAATATTACTTGTGTTTTTACAGAAAACTCTGTGCCCTCAATAATACAATTCCATCTACCTTGAATGTTCCAAGCGCTGAGCATCTTTCCTTCTCAAAATTCTACCAATCTGTGAAAGACAATATCAAGTGCTTTCTCCTCTGAGATACCATAGTCTGTCTTATGACGTATTTAAGAGTTTAAGAGTCAAAGAGTTTTTTGTGACTATCTAGTTCAACCCATACACAAAAAGAATCCTCAATATAACGTATTGGACAAGTGGCCATGATATCTCTGAAGACATTCATGGAGAGAGAACCTACCACCTCTTGAAGCAGTTTATTCTACTTTAGGCAATTCTGGCTATCTAAAAGCCTTGAATGTTGTTTTTTTTCAGAGGTGGAGCCAAGAAGACAGCATCAAAGCAGGAAAACTCTGTGAGCTTCCCCCATAACCACCTCAAATACCCGTAAAATATGACTCTAAACAAATTTTAGAGCTACAGAACCCACAAAGTGACAGAGAGAAACAAATCTTCCACTGAAGGCAGCTGCACATGTGGACAGGAAGGGTCCATCATAATGTGCTGGGAGCCAAGCCCAGAGCCTCATGAGCCTGAGGTTTTAGCCCCAGGGCAGCCCAACCAGCAGCTGCTGGAGCAGACTTCTGGAGAGTGAATCACCAGCAGCTGTGGCAGTTTCTAAAATTATCAACCCAGAAATACCAAAGACAAAGTAAAATGTTAGAGTGGAGCTCTCTTGGAACTGGGGGGGGGCAGGGGGGGGAGGGGGGGAGAGACACAAGAGTGGGTCTGACCCCTGGGAGATAAGCAGCAGAGGTGCAGTGGCTGCTTCAGAGCTCCTGGCCTGCAGATTGTAGGGGGATCAAACAACCATTCAGAGGGTAATTGCTCTTGCTTTAACCTGCCCGGATCTGGATCATGTTTTGGGTGGTGGTCCTGGGGTATGTGACCAATGAGGTAGAGTTTGTGGGGGCACTGAACTCCTGCGCCAAAAGCTGCCAAGAAAAATATGAATTGATTACAGGCCATGGAGGAGCTCAAGAAGGATTTTGAAAATCA
>JAQQSV010004344.1:0-14856 GCA_028646515.1 Pseudochirops corinnae | reverse complement strand
GTGAGGGTTTATTATTATCTCTGTTTATATTTGTGATAGGTGTGATTTATTTACATGAATATAAAATAAATAATATGTGTAGCAAAAATAAATACTATATTTATGATAGGGTCAATATTACCAAATGACTTAGGTAAGTGCCAAATCTGGTTCCCGAAGCAGAACTTCTGTGTAGAAAATTAATAATAGGAATAAGAATTATTGTTCTTGGAGAACAATAATTGTTCTCCAAGAGAAGAGATTGTTCTTCTTTCTCTCACTGCTTAGAGGCCAAAAGGCTCTTCTCTGAGCACAGGCCCTAAACTCAATGTAGATAGATAGTATTTGGGATGAAAAATATCCTTCATCCTTAATTTAGTGAAAAGAAATAAACACAGAGATCTCTTAGGATAAGAACAGGACTTTATTCTCTTCCCTGGGAGAAGAGGGCAGTCTTCCCCATGACTCATCATGGAGAAGAGGCCAGTTACAAAAGATAGTGCTGGAATTTATAACCTAACTTGGTCAAGATCCCTCCTGGACTGTTTCCCCTCTCATTGGTGGAGAGGCACACTTCACCAAATACTTCCCCAACTGGGACAGCAAGGAAAGATAAGGGGAGGGTTCCACCAAGGTGGGAAAACAGACAAAGGAACATAAAAGTGATTGACAGAAGCAATTTGAAAAGTTAACCACCCCAAATTGAGAAGTTTTCACTCATCCCATGCAATAGGATTTTTAAATCATTTTTAAAACCCTCTATACCTTTACTTTATAGAGTTTTTGACATAAGTGAGTGTTGTACTTCATCAAAGGCTTTTTCTGCATTTTTAAAATAATCACGTGGCTTGGGATGTTCTTATTTCTAATATGATTATATTGTTTCCCTAATGTTAAGCCATCCTTGTATTCCTGATATATCTGTTGAGGTTTGGGGCTTAGGGGGTACGAGACCCCAAAATACTGACACACCAGGTCCTGCTGAATGAATTCAGCTCAAGCCTTTTCTCAGCTAAAGTAAAACAAAGTTTACTAAAGATTCACCATAACGGGTATACTCTTAAGGAGCCTAAGTATTGGTGATGCTTATGTTGATAAGCGGGCCGGAACAATCTGACATAGACTGAGTCTGTGCTAGACCGAATCTCAGCGCCTTCATGGAGGCAAGATGGATCTTGTGTGAGATGAATGAGTTCAGAGTCTGAATCTAAGGTCAGAAAAGGTCTTTATTCTTTCTCATGAGAAAGGACTCCGCCCCTACTGCCCAATATGGCATCTGCAGGGAGAGAACCACAGGTATTAGCCAGCCCATGGTTATATAATCTTCCAATGCAGAAACCCAAGCCCCCCCAACTGGCCTTCACTCTTATTGGTAGGGGGGCTGACCCACAACCTAAGCGCGGGAATCTCTCTGAGACAAAGGACCTGGAAACATGTGGGGGTCCAATGAAAGCAGTCTTAACCTTATTTGGCATATCTTCTGCTGAGTTGGCTCTGGGGGAGGGTCTCCACTGCTCTAAGCCCCAGATTGCTTGAATGTCAGGTGACCTAAACCTAGGCCTAGTGAATACTGAAGCCATTCTAGATTTGATTTTTCAGAATGGGGAAACTTCACTATAAATTATCTCTCACAATCTTATATAAGGAAAGATTGTGGGAGGGATGGAGGGATGGTCTAAAGAAGGGGTTTGGGGAGGGTCTTGAGGAGGAGTCTAAGGAGGATCTTGATGGGACTCAGGTCAGACTCCAGGAATGGGATGAAGGGTGGTAAATTAGAGTTGATAGACAATGGAGGGTTAGGCTAGTTAAAGGGTAATAGATTTGGGTATAGATATTTTGATAGGATCAAGAGTGGGAAGTAGCTGAACAATGGAAGCCTAGGCTAGGTCAAGAGTAACAGAGATTTGGGCCTAGTATAGCCTCAGGCAAATGCCTCATCAAGTGGGAAGATTTAAGGAGAGTTCTAGGGGGTTCTCAGGAACTATTACCCATCAAATCCAGTTTGGTCAAAATGAATGATTTCATTTCTCCTTAGATTTCCTAATCATATATTTGGCCTAGTACTCTTCTTAGATTTTTGTGGAAGTAATTGTGTCAAAAAAAAAAACCAGACTCTACTGCTCCCCTTATTCCACCATTGTGACTGATCTCATCGTTTCTTTTAAAAAATGTTTTATTAATGCCTTTTGTTTTTACATCCAAGTCACTGATGGATATGCCCTCCCATCCTCTCCCAACATGGGATCATCCCTTGTAATAAGGAAAAATAATTCATCAAAATAACCAAAACAATAATTTCTGAGAGTGAACACTCTGTAACCACAGTCAACCGCCTCATCACTGAAAAGAAAGAAGCATGAAAGAAGCACGCATCTTTAGTTGGAAGGTGACTAGGTGAAGGAGTGAATAGAATGGTAGAGTTGGAGTGAGAAAGACCTGAATTCAATTGCTACTTCAGACACTTACAAGTTGTACAACCTTGGCCTCTATTTCTCTCAGTTTCCTCATCTGGAAATGTGGATAACAGCACCTATTATTTCTTTGTTGTTAATTGTTTTGAAGAAGAAATTCCAAATCTCATTGTACAGTTTCCGTTTGTCCTCAATGTCTCCATAAGCCCTCAGGGTCCTCATCAGGGTCTACTTTTTTCCTTCCACTAATGAAGGTTGCAGTCCATTCTTGCCTTCTCTTTACAATTTGTACTCACTGTTCTTGATTCTGTCCTCTGGGGCCAAAAAGAAAACTCCCTCCTCCCTGAAACAGTCTATCAAATTCTTAAAAACAGCCATCTCATCACCACTGAATCTTTTCTTCTCCGGGCAAAAATCTCCAGTTGTTTCTGCCAAACCTCAGATGACATGGAGTCATAAAATATTCCATAGGAGCTGTGTGTAGGCTGGTGCTAAGAAGCCCTGACTAGAAAGTTCCTCTTTCTTGTCAGGTGGATCAAATTGATCAAGGACTATCTCGGGTGAAGCAAAGAGATTGTGACTTTTACCCTCTGGCTTGTATTCCTGCCTCTGACAAGTACATCTAGTAACAACAAATGTTTATAACTTTTGCTATATTCTGGGCAGCAGGAAACCTCCTTATCTTCACGTGGGTGCAAGGATTTATGGAAAAACATGAACAAGAATCAGACTGAAAGAGAAGGCAAGAATAGACTGCAACCTTCATTAATGGAAGGAAAAAAATTAGACCCTGCTGAGGACCCTGAGGGCTTATCAAGGCATTGAGGACAAATGGAAACTATACAATGAGATTTGGAATTTCTTCTTCAAAACAATTAACAACAAAGAAAGCAGACTCAGAACAATATTCACCTTGACCACAAAGAGTGTCAGCAATACAATTTGATAATGTATACAAATGAAAAAGGTATCAAAGAAAGAAGCCCAGAAGCAAAGCATCGTTGCAATAATTTTCTCTATGCATACAGTTTTTTGGTTAAATTTTAAATGATTTAGAGATTACATAGGTTTTAAAAACTTTATTAGAATATTTTGTTTTGTTGATAGTTATTGAAATTATTTCATAGTAGGGGAGTAAAGGATGTCATCAGGGAAATGCATGATAAAAAAGAAGATGGGGTTGTCATATAGCAAGAAGGAAGGATCACAGGTGGAGAGTCTGGATGCAACTGATATCCTCACGATGTTTAGAGAAATCCAAGAAGGAGCCCCTCAACTTTGGAGGGCCCCTTGGGAAGAACACATAGGAGGACATAGAAAAATGTTGCTCAGAGTGGGCAGGTACAGGAGGTTAGTAGATTTAGGCAATCCAGTGACACTAAGCTTAAAGTCATGATAATCTGAGTTTAAATCCTCCTCAGATACTTAGTAGGTGTGTAATCATTGGAAAGTCAATTAACCTCACTCAGCCTCAGTTTCCTCATCTGTAAAATGAAAGGGGTTGGACTTGATGGCCTCTCAGTTCCCTTCTAGCTGTAAATCTGTGTTCCTCTGATCTAGGAGCTATGCTTGCAATTTGCATTGTTGGGGGAATATCTAGAAGGCTGAGATAATCTTCTTTGTCACCAAAGTAAAATTCTATATTCTGAGTTGTTTTTTTTTTTTAATGCTGTCTGCTCATCTTCCCAGCCAAATACTTGATTTTCTAACTCTTTCTCAAGGTAGGACTCTGCTTCCAGTAGGGAGGGTGTACTGCCCCAGGCTTCAGGGGTTTTGTATCAGCTACTCAATCTCCCACCGTCTATGGGCCCAGAGCTCCTGAAGCAGCTGCCATGGCCACCACTGCCACAGCCACCACCCCAGGACTAGGGCCAGATTGTACTCTTCTTTCACCCAGGTCCCACAGTTTCCCACTGACATTCTTTGCTGTCTTTCACATTTGTAGGTTGAGAAGACTGGAAACTGCCACAGACCAGTGACTCAGTCTCCTGAGGCCTACTCCAGTACCATCCATGCCATCACAACCCATGCCAGACTGGGCTCTGCTCCCAGCCCAGTGCAATATACCCTTCCTGTCAACCTTCCAGGTTGTCTTGGGCTAGAGATTTGTTTCACTCTGTCATTTTGTGGGTTCTCTAGCTGTAGAATTTGTTTAAAGTCATTTTTTTTTTAAGTATTTGAAGGGGTTTGGGGGAGATCTCAAATAAATACCTGTTTTTACTCCGCCATCTTGACTCTGCTCCCTCCTAGCATTTTTATTTAAAGTTTTGAGTTCCAAATTCTGTCTCTCACTTTCTTCCTACCCTCCCCTCTCCCTGAGATGGTAAGCAATCAGATATAGATTATAAATGTACAATTATGTAAAACATTTCCATATTAGTCATTTTGCACAAGAAGATTCAAATAAAAGGGGAAAAAATGGAAGAAAGAAAGAAAAAAAATAGCATGCTTTAGTCTGTATTCAATCAATATCAGTTCTTTCCCTGGAGGAAGATAGTACATTTCATGATTAGTCTTTTGGAATTGTCTTGGATCATTGTATTGCTGAGAATAGCGAAGTCATTCATAGTTATCATCATACAATAGTATTGTTACTATGTACAACATTCTGGTTCTGTTCATTTCACTATGCATCAGTTCATGTGAGTCTTTCCTGGTTTTTCTGAAATCATCCCCACTTGTCATTTTTTATGGCACAATAATATTCCATCACAATAATATATCACAGTTTGTTTAGCCATTCCACAGTTGATGGTTTGATTTTCTAATTGGCCACATTTCAATTAGGTCTTTGGTGGCAATGTTTGCAAATGTGTGATAAAACTTGATTATAATTGAAGTAGTGTTCAATGGGCATCAATTACTGCAGGAACATTGCCAAGTGGAAGTATAGCAGGCATTTTGTAAAGTACATGTAAAGAAATGCCAAGGGCGTGGCCCAGGTAGGGAAAGTACATTTTCTGAGACACAAGATATAGCTACTTTCTGAGATTTCTCAGAGGAACACCAGATGGGGGCAAAATGAGCCAAAGAGAGAATTATTTTATAAAGTAGCCTTTAATCAAAAATGTAAGCAAAGAATCTGGGGGGCTAAGTCATCTATTACACTCAGTTGAACAATCATAAAATTTATAGACAAGTCACCAGAACAACTTACACTCTTAAGTATGAGAACTCCCTAGTACAATACTCTTATCAGAAGGCCCAATTTAGTCTACCTCTTACTTTTTTCAAAACTCTGAATATAGCTCCTATGGTAAAGTTTTAGTTTTCCTGTGAATTCAAAATGAAAAAAGGGAAGAAATCCCAGAAGTCACTATATTTTCTAGCTTAGAACTCCTAGCTCTACTTATGATGTATGTTTCATTTCAATGATGTTTTTCTGTCCCAACTTCCTTAATGTAACTTGAAATTCCTCTGCATTTAAATATAGCAAGCAGTTAATAATAAGTGCTTGTTGAATGATTTATTGATCACTTTCTATCTTTCCTAGTATGACAGCCCCATACTCTTTGATTCTATAGTTTGACCTTTGCCCAGAATTCTGACTACTCCATTGTTTCTCTGCATTTCCACCCTTGACATACAGCATCATCCCCAAATACCAACACCCAATGTCCCAGATGGCCACCTGTCTACTGGTATTTGGTCATGTAATCATTGTTCTTTGGGGTTTTTGTTGGCATTTTTGTTGTTCATGTTGTATAACAAAGTAAAATGAAAAGTTTTCAACATTGCATGCCCTCCACCCAAGAGTGTTACATTCTTTACAAACCATTTCTTGCCTCATACTGACATTAAGAGATTAACAGTTACTCTATAGCAGCAGTTCTCAATTTGTGGGTCACAAACCCTTTGGGGATCAAACAACCCTTTCACGGGGGTCACAGGGGTCGCCTAAGACCATTGGAAAACACATATTTCCAATGGTCTTAGGAACTGAGACATGGCTCCTCTATCTGTCTCCAGGTGGGCCCACCCACATGCAGTTACACCCACATGTGAGTATGCGGCATTAAGAAGGTTGAGAACCACTGCTCTACAGCATCCCTCAAAGACCTTTCCTCTTTTGAGATCCATGTGTTTCCAGTATTGTTGTTGTTTTTCAGTCATTTTCAGTCACTTTTGTGATCCTATTTGGGTCATGTTGGCTTGGCAAAGATACTGCAGTGGTTTTCCATTTCCTTTTCCAGTTCTTTTTACAGATGTGAAAACTGAGGCAAAAGGGTTTAAGTTACTTTCCCAGGGTCA
Organism: Pseudochirops corinnae; assembly: GCA_028646515.1. NCBI lineage: Eukaryota > Metazoa > Chordata > Mammalia > Diprotodontia > Pseudocheiridae > Pseudochirops > Pseudochirops corinnae. The sequence goes on along the minus strand of JAQQSV010004344.1, from coordinate 8,215 downwards.
CATAGCTGGTAAGTATCTGAGGTCAGATTTGAACTCCCAGGCCTAGCACTCTATTCATTGTGCCACCTAGGTCCCCTTCATTATTACTACCTTCATCTTTATTGCTATAATATATCTTCAAGTCACTTGCCCAGTTTTCTCAAAATTTTCATTGCCTGATTCATGAGGGTCCTCTCCCTTCTGCTTTCTGCTACCATCCTTGGGGACATTAATACTCCTGTTGACAATCCCGCAGTCAACTAAACCATATAATTTCTCACATTCCTCAACTACAACATATTCTTTCCATCCTGCTTCAGCCACATACCATAATGGCCATACTTTATGTTCTACCTCTTTTGAAATTGTACTATTTCCAAGATCCTGAGTTTGGAAACTCACTGTCATCCTGACCTTGCTCCATCTCTATTCACCCAATATATCTCCTGCATTCATAGTTCATCCTATGAAGCTTTGGTTACATGATCTGCCAATATAACATTTCTCTACTTTCTACCCTAGAATCCTTTGCTTTCCTGGACTTTTGCCAATCTGAAACTGCTAACCCTCATCTCTTGGTAAACCCAACCATCTGATTCTTTTATTCCTGCTCCAAGGCTGCTTACATTACAATCACAGAAAAAGTGACAAAAATTAAGCCTATTTTACTGTCTTCAAATTTATGGTACACAAACTCAATTGCACTCCTGGTAATCCTTCTCTACCTTTGGTGACTTTTCTATCTCATTACTTACAGTCACTTTTCCAAACCTTTGCTTCTCTTCTTACAGCTCTCAACTGCACACCTGCCTGCCAAACTTACAATAGATGACCTAGCCTCTTATTAAGGCAATCTATTTCACTCAGCTCTTCTTCACCAAAGAAGAAGTATTTTTGCTCCCAATATGGTATAGAATTCTGGTTTTGGAGTCAGAGAGCCTGGATTTAAATCCTGACTTTGTTACCTTCTGTCTGGGTGATATCACTCAACCACCCTGAGCCTCAGTTTACTTCATCCATAAAATGAAAGAGACAGAGAAGATGCTTTTTAAATGCCTTCATGGGATGGTTTCAGATAAACCTGAGAAGACTTATATGAATTGATACAAAATGAAGTGAGAAGAACCAGGAAAACATTTTATACACTTACAGCAACATTGTAACAACAATCAGCTGTGAAAGATTTAGTTATTCTGATCCATGACAATTCCAAAGGACCTATAATGAAAAATGCCACCCATCTCCAGAGAGAGAAACAATCATGAAGTTTATTGTTTTTTACTTTATTTTTCTTGTATTTTTTTTTGGTAACATGGTTAATATAGAAATGTGTTTTGCATAAGTTTACATGAAAAAGACCCTCATAAGTATGTGTATGATTTTATGAACTTAATCCCTCCACCCATTCCTTTGATCTCATTCTTTCATGCCTTCTCCAAAACCCTGTTCTCTTTCATATATTCACAGCCTCTCCCTGACCTCACAATTGCTCCTTCCTATCTGCTTAAAAACAGCCTCATGTCAGACAATTGTAGATTTAGGTGAGGTCATTTTAATCACCATGGTTGAGCTGAAATTTCATCTTGTTCCCATGTTGCAGAGTCTCTGGCTCTTATAAATTGCATCACCTAAACTAATCTACTTAATTCCACATTACTGTCTTTACTTGTTTGCTTTGATAAATATGTTTGGTCACAATCTGTATTTGTCTTTGTGCAATAGGTGTTTCATAGAAGCAAAAGCTAAATTTACTGAGATTAAACTGCCACTCTCCAGATCTGAGACAGGTGGAATTGCTTTCCCCTGTGCTCACTCTCTGGATGATCTCTGCTGCACTTAGATCACAGAACCAGCTCATATCAGCCCTAGGAGGTCCTCAGCTTAGGAAAGCACCTGCAGGAACCATATCTTGGTCATGAAGCCCTGCTTTGAATAGACTTCTTGTCACTAGGTAAACTTGCCATATTGCTGCCATTCTTTGGCCTGCCTCATCTATATGTATCAAGGCTTAGCCTCTCCTCAATCCTAGTCCACATCCCACCACACATGTCTAGTTTTCCCTCTTCCAATGGAATAAACATATAACTTTGCAATTAACTTCTGCAAGTTCTTTGGAACTTTATTTTTTCAGATTAACATCTCTAACTCAGTATTTATCTTCACCTATCTTTCTCCTCTCTCCTTTTTCAGAGCAAGACATATCCCTTCCTCTTATCAAGGTAAATCCCTTCATGCCTTCCCCTTCCTCTGCAGGAACATCACTGCATTTTAATTATTCCTGATTTTCTTTCCCTTCTGCCTACAAATTTGCTCAGACTTTCTGAATGAATAAAAAAATGTTCATTAAGTCCTTACTATGTATCAGAAAGTGTGTGCTAGGTACTGGGGATGTGAAGATAAAAAAAAAAATAGGATAGTCTCTTTCTTTAAGGAATTGTATTCTAATAAGAGGATGCAGCACACAGAGAAGTGTGGTATCCAGCGAAGGATGTTTTGGTGCAGGGAGTCCTAGGGATGGTGAGTGACATATTGGGGTTCCATCCTTTGCCATGGCAACGATTATATAGATTTAATTACTGTCCTCAGAACAAGAGCAAAAGGTTCCCAGAACATACATACTGGCAGGGCAGATGGCAAGATGTCTGCATTGGTTAGACTCTAGTTTCATCTAGATGCCTAGATGAGATGTGAAGCCTAGTTTGTGGCCAGCTAGATATAACGATTTGGGTGAATTTTAACTCACTCACCATTCAATACAGCTCAACTTCAAGGCTTTGGAATGCTTATATAATCCTAGGCCCAGTTAATGGTCTAAAATTTGTCTAAAATACATAATAATGGAATGGATAAGCTATATATATTCCACTTAACTTTGTGTCGTAGTCTGGACAAGAGATACTCTTAATCTACTTGGTTTTTCATTTATAGAATAATTTCCTGCATTTGTATAATAAAAAATGTTTATTCTTATCTCCATAATTGAGATAATTATATTACATTTTTTTCAAAAATTTTATGATTTTCTTTTAACCCTGGAAGAATTAGACATATCAATATTCACAAAAGTTATTACAATTCTACTTTGGAACAAAAATATTCATTCCATTATCTCCCTTTTTTTTTTTTTTTGCCTTATAGATAAAAAAAAAATGCACTATTTCAATTGATACAAGTTGGTATTTTAAGATATTCTTAAATACCTCAAGTGATTCCTTGTTCCTTCTAGTGACCCAAGTAAAATTTATTTTAGTTTGTTATATAATGTGAACAAGTAAACATGTCTTTTATATATACACATTTTATATGTGTGTGTGTGTGTGTGTGTGAAATATGGTTATACTATTTTTCTAACAGCATTTATTCAACAATGATTCCACTCCTTAGTGCCTTTTTAAAGTCCAGTCTTATCAAATGCTAATTTCTGGTTTCCTTTCTATTTTGGTAAACCAAATTCAGCTCCACTGACATCTTTTTCTATTGTTGATCCAGTTTCCATAATTCCTGCTGATGATAATATGCTTTGAAATCTTTCATGGTAAAACTCCCTTCAGTAATTCTCTTTTTTCAGCCTCCATCTTGATAATCTCTGCCAGCTACTTGGCTATGTGAATTTTATTTTGGCTTTTCTCTAATACTATGAAGTAGCCTATGTACTTTGTTTGGTATTGCATTAAATCTATAAATTAATTTGGATTAATCTTAATCTATATGTAGATTTTTTAAAATCAAAAAAAAGAGAATAGGATTTGAAGACTAAAAATGTGATTTCAGATTCTGGTTTTATCACTTACTGCCTTTGTAGAATGCTTGTGCCTCACCTCTTGAAGGCTCCATCTTCCCATCTTTAAAATGAGGGGGTTGGAGTAGATGAGTCAATGAGTAGATAACTTTCAAATCAAAACAAGCCTACATGTCAAATATTGACTTAGAAACCTACAAATTAACATTATTTTTTTTTTTGGTTAGACATTTCCCAGTTTACATTTTAATCTGATTCCTGCCCATACTCATTTTGAGGCTCCTCTTCCAGACCTCTAAGATCTTCTAATTCTTCCAATTCTTACTCTATGATCCTATTGGCCTATGAATCCCATAACTCCAGAGTTAGAAGGGACCTGAGAGAGGTCCTAGTCCAATTATACTTTAACAGGAAAACCCTCTACCATATATGCAAGTGGTCAGCTATTTGTTGCTTTTGAGACTGCTAATTAGTGGGAATCCACTATTTCCTGAAGGAGCTCATTTCCCTTTTGGATAGCTGTAATTTGAGAGTAAGTTTTTCCATGCATCAACTTTGACATGTTCCTAGTTCTTTCCTCTGTGGCAAAGCAAACAAATTTAATTCCTCTTCCACATGACAGCCTTTCAAAAATAAAAAAAGATAAACCCAGTGCTAGTTATTCATCCCATAGACATGAAAGATGAGGGGAGAAAGTGCATAACACATATCAAAATGTTTACAGAAGATTTTTTTGTAGTAGCAAAGTGATTAAACAATGTAATGGGATAGTACTACACCATAGGAAATTACTATGAAAAATTGACAGAAACATGAATGGAATTATATGATCTAAAGGAAACTGAAATAAACAAAGTTGTTTTTTTTAAATATACACATACACAAAGACTACAACCATAAATGGAAAGAACAACAATTACTGAACTAAACTAAAAGCTGTGTAATTATAATAACCAAAATTAGAGAAGAGATCAGAATGCACCTCCCTCCTCTCTTCACTGAAGTGAGAGGGGAATCTTTGGTGAGGATCACTGCATTTGCTATCATATTGGACTAATGTATTAGTTTTCCTGAATTTCTTTTCTTCTTTTCCATTCCTGGTTACAAGGAGTTGATCTCTGGTTAGGCATCAAGGAAGAATATATTTGGAAATGAAGTTGACGTAAAAAAAACAAAACAAAACCTTTTTTTTTTTTCCAATTTAAAGAGAAGCATTGTATTGCTCCTAAATCTTTTCTTCTACAGGCTAAACCTGGTTCCTTCAACTTACTTTCATACAGCATGATACCAAGAACTTCCACCATCCTTGGTCTCCACTGGACAGTCTCTGGATCAAAGTTGTCAAACATGCTGCTCATGGATTACAGTCCATAACACCCTCAAGTGAAGCCTGAACCAGATTAAAATGTAATTGGGAAATGTTTCTCAAAATAAATTTAAATGCAATAGAAGATAGATAATGTTAATATATGGTTTTCTAAGTCAACATATGACCCAGAGAGATCCTTGGCCCCATTTCTATTTTTGCAGTGTCAAACCACTGCTGCAGATTATGAGTACCCTTCCTAAAATAAGAAATTGTTTATAATGCCCAAGACATGGTCTGACTAGGATTCAATAGAACCGTAGTGCTGGTCATAAATCTCTCAGTACAGCCTCCGATCACAATTTTGGCTGCCAAATCACAATTGACTCATATTGAGTTATGGTCCACTAAGGTCCCCAGATCTATTTTTGTTCCTTCAGGTGAACATCTATCTAGACACATTTACCTATTTTGTGATTATGAAGTTGGGTTGTTGTTTTTTTTTTTACCAAAATGAATGATTTTACATTTATTTCTGTTAGATTTCATTTTATTAAGCTCATCCATGACCTTGTCAAGATTTTTTTGTGGAATATGACTCTGCATTCAATATATTATCTATCCCTCCCTTGCCACCAGTTTCACAACGTCTGAAAATTGGATAAGTATGCCACTTTTGCCTTTATCCAAGTTACTGGTAAAAATTTTAAGCAGTACAAGGTCAAATATAGAGCACTGAAGGTGACAAAGAGAGAATTCTTTCAAAGTTTATATCAAACCATTTAAGGAATATACTTTGGTTTCAGATAGCTCCATGTCCAAACTTAATTAGACTATTCTCTAGTGTACATCTTCATTTTATACACAAGAATACCATGAGAAACTTTGTCAAATGTCTTATTAAATAAAAATAAGATGTATCTATGTGTAGCAAGACTTTGGACTTCCTCTTCCAACCCATGTGCTGACCAGTCAGTCAGGTCCCAAGAGCATTGCTAGCTACATCTTCCTTTCCTTCAATGTTCTATGAGCACCCTTGAAGTGTGGTGAGATTCTTCTAAAACTATGATCTTGAGCCCCCATCCTGTGTCTTCTGCCAATTATCATCACTAGTGATCAATACCACATTGTCATTTAATCTGTTAATATCTTCAATAACCAACTAACATCAACCAGCTTTTGAAAAACTATAGAAAGAACCAAAGTACAAACACTTCCAAAACTAGGAGTGTCCTCACCCTTCTTCACACCCCTCAGTCTCTAGAGGGGCGGGACATAGACACAAACTATAGGGCATTTCCATATGGGTTGACAGCAGGCATAAGACATTGAGTATACTCTGAGAACTGGGCCCCCATTGGCCAGTCCCCGGTTACATTCACTCTGATTAATCAGTCTAATAATGGAACTTTTCTGACATTATCTGCTATTGGTAAAGGCATGCTAGTTCTATGATCAGTGCTTCCTATTTTCAACTCTAACCATCTTCTAAAAATATGTTCCCAAATATTGCCAGGAACGCATGTCAAGTGTATTTCTTCACATTGAAGATTCTACTTTTTTCCCTTTTCTGAAAATTGTAACAAAATTTCCCCCACTGCGGCACTTTCTCCAATTGTCTATGATCCTTCAAGGATGATTGACAGTGGCTTAATAACACCATCCCCCAGATTCTTTTGGAACTGAAAATTATGTTTTATTCATTAATTTCATATCATTTATATAATTCAATGTTAATAGTTACAAAGCAAGTTAAATTAGTTGTATTGATTTTTGATATTAATCTATAATCAATTATTTAAATTTTTACAAAATATGTAATACATTTCTATGTTTACATACATATATGTGTATATGTATATGTGTGCACATATATAGGCATATATGTGTGTGTATATACATATACATACATATATTGTATATGTGTGTATATATGTGTGTGTATGTGTATATATATATATGTATGTATATATATATGTATGTATATATATATATATATATATATATATATATATATATATATATGTCTTCCAAAAACCACTTGGAAAGACAAGAACTCTTTTCAATGTAATGACTAATCAAGACTCCAGAAGACTAATGGTGAATCATTCTTCTGACCTCAGGTGTAGAATAAAAAAAAAATCTTGCAGCATGGTGTTAATTGAAATTACTTTCTGTTAACTATCCATATACCATAAATTTGTCATATAGTTTCAAAAGGGTTATATGCCTGATCTCTGACTTCTTGAAATACTCCAGAGATGAAGATTCTGTATTTATTCCACCCTTGGAACAGAACAGCTCTTTAAAAAAGTTTTGTGCTTTGAAAAAAAAAATAGGGGGCAGCTAAGTGGTGCAGTGAATAGAGTACCAGCCCTGGAATCAGGAGGACCTGTGTTCAAATCTGGCCTCAGATACTTGACAAACTTACTAGCTGTGTGACCTTGGGCAAGTCACTTAACCCCAATTGCCTTGCCTTTCCCCCTCCAAAAAAAAATTCATCTTGCAACATGGTGTTAATAGAAATTATTTTCTTTTAACTATGCATATACCCATAACTTTGTCATATGGTTTCAAAATTCCCTTGATAATATTGAGGCAACATGATAAGCCATTTGGGAAAAATAATAATAAAAACTTAATCATTTTCCCAGACAAAAATTTTGATATGTGCAATATTTTGGACTGTTATCGAAGGATAAGTGTAGGATTTAGGATTTAGCAAAAGGAGCTTACATACAAAGTGGCAAAGTATGTAGAATAATAACAACTGTCCATGTTCCTTTCCAAATGAGACATGGACAGGGTGTTGTGTTCTAGGGATCATCATATTTTTGCCTCTGTCTCACAGAGCAGAAAATGACAGAAAATCTTGTCCCTAGACCAATATATTAGCTAAAAAGGAAAAAAATATAAAGTTATGTAAGAGGGCTTGGACCAAATCAAGGGAGAAGGATAAATCCTTTCTAGCTTCTTTAAAAGGGGAGAAAAATCCCCTTAATAGATGGATTCACAGGAAGAATATCCATTTCCATAGTTTCTCAAAAATATTCAGGCAAAAGCAATTTTGATATTGATGTCAGCGTGTGAATTAACCTTCGTATCAAGCAAGGTACCCCATAATAGGAAAAGGACAGAGCTTTACATAGAGTCAAGTTGAATAAAACAATCCTGTTGTCTACACTTCTGGT